>JBAMBR010004872.1:2500-19125 GCA_037044475.1 Zaprionus obscuricornis | reverse complement strand
CCACGCCTCCCCTCGCCTTTATAGGACTTGTGCAATTTGATGTGTGCATGGTTGTAAGTATGTATGTGTGTATGTGAATCCCATTTGGGGCACACCACTTACCTCACATATTAAAGTCGTTTTTCGTCAGTTATTATTCTACACATACATACGTATGTATACTCATAGATATCTCAAGAGATAAGCAGAAGTTGAAGTAAAAGAAGAAAATATTAACTTACCTGTAAGTGAAAAAAATATATGAAAAGAAAAGAAAATATTGGATTAGTTCAAGTCTAAAGTTGATCTGCAAATTCATTAATGTTTATATCCTCAATTTTAAGAATATTCAATAAGAAAAGAATATTATTAAAATAAAATTTGTAAAATAATAAAATTAATATAGAAAACAAAATTAATAAAATCCATAAAATTTATAAAACTAACAAAATAAGTAAAATTAATAAAATTTATAAAAAAAGCAAGATTTATAAAATTAATAAAAGAAGTGAGATTAATATAATTAATAAAATAAGCAAAATTTATAAAATTAATAAAATTAATATAATTAATATAATTAATAAAATTAATAAAATTAATAAAATTAATAAAATTAATAAAATTAATAAAATTAATAAAATTAATAAAATTAATAAAATTAATAAAATTAATAAAATTAATAAAATTAATAAAATTAATAAAATTAATAAAATTAATAAAATTAATAAAATTAATAAAATTAATAAAATTAATAAAATTAATAAAATTAATAAAATTAATAAAATTAATAAAATTAATAAAATTAATAAAATTAATAAAATTAATAAAATTAATAAAATTAATAAAATTAATAAAATTAATAAAATTAATAAAATTAATAAAATTAATAAAATTAATAAAATTAATAAAATTAATAAAATTAATAAAATTAATAAAATTAATAAAATTAATAAAATTAATAAAATTAATAAAATTAATAAAATTAATAAAATTAATAAAATTAATAAAATTAATAAAATTAATAAAATTAATAAAATTAATAAAATTAATAAATTTAATAAATTTAATAAAATAATCGAAAATTAATAAAATTAATAAAATTAATAAAATTAATAAAATTAATAAAATTAATAAAATTAATAAAATTAATAAAATTAATAAAATTAATAAAGTTAATAAATTTAATAAATTTAATAAAATAATCGAAAATTAATAAAATAAGTACAATTGTAATAACAGAATAAGTAAAATTAATAAAATTAATAAAATTAATAAAATTAATAAAATTAAAAAAATTAATAAATTTAATATAATTAATAATATTGATACCATTAATAAAAAGAAAATAAATAAAATTAATAAATTTAATAAAATATTAAAAAATTAATTAAATTATTAAAAATAATATAATTAATACCTACAAATATCTTAAAATATATTAGAATATTTTAAAAATAAAAAAGGGAAAATAAAATTGTTTGCAGATTGCTTAATATTTGCCTTTGCTTTTGCCTGATAGTAACTATATATTTTAGTTATCTGATTCGCAGAGAAAACGACTAGAAGCATATGCTTGACTGTTTGCTACTAATCAAGGCTATATACACTTCATGGCGTTTGCCATTCCTCCTTCTGCTTGTTAAGATACATTTAGCAACCATGTTCAATGTGTGTGAGACTTATAAAGGAATAATTCACAAGAATTATTGCAATTTAAGAAATTTTCTTTATTTGGTCAAGTAATTAACTTAAATTATTGTGAGCAAAAAATTTAAATGAAGCACAAACTCTCTGTAGTTGAAAGGAGAGATAAGCAAATCTCAACAGTGTTAACTTTTGAGAGTGAGAGTGAGATTGAGAGTGAGAGTAAGAGTAAGAGAAAGTGAATGAAAGTGAGCAAGAAATGCGGTTGGTTAGTTGGTTGGTTATGTGGCATATGACATTCATTTGAACAATAAATGAACATTTTTGGATTCATTTGCCTCTGGGGTGACACTTGTGCAGCCCTTTTGTTTGAAAAACGCAATTTCCTGTATCTGTGTAACTGTATGATTGTCAGTGTGTATGTGTGTGTGTGTGTGTGTGTTCGTGTCAGTGGTGTGTTTGTGTTTGTGTGGAAGTATATATTATACTCAAATATGTCCAAGTACTTATGTACACACGTATCTTGCAACAGTCAGTTGACATACAAACATTTTTTTAAGCAGTAAACGCAGCGAACGCTGCAAGCGTTGCGGTAAAAATAACTTTACCAAGCATCTCAGCAGTGAGCTGCCAAGTAGACATACACAAAAAAAAAAGAAACACACGTGAAAGCAACTAGTAAAAATATATGTACATATATAATATTTTTTAGATTATTTAGTTACAGCTGCAACACAAAGGTAAAGGTCAAAGTTGACATAACAAATAACTAGAAGAAAATCCAAAAAAAAATTTACATTTTTTTTTTTTTTTTTTTATAGAATATTGTGATATTCTTGTGCATAACATGATATTGATAGGCCTTTGATATGTTGAAACGTTTGTGTAAGCCTTTTAATTATACATTGTCATTGCCAGAGCATTGCAATAGTCTTTTGTACTTTGTTATTTTGTTGCTTCCGGCCGCTTATCTCAGCAGGAACTTGTTACAGCTGCAATCATTTTGCTAAAGCTAAAGTTCATATGGATATAGCTACATATAGTTCAAGCCAAAGACTTTCTCTCTTTCTCTCTCTAGTTGGCTGACGGGCTGACTGTCAGGCATTGCTTACAATTGCCTTATATGGTAAGTAAGTTAGCTCAGTAAAAATTTTAACCGGAACCTGAATATAACTAACGGAAGTTGCTTTACAAAAGCTTTTATCGTTGAAGCACTAGAAAGCTGTTCAGGTTTTTAAAATAAATATATATTCAGTATTCATGCTGTATTATTTTAGGGGTTCAAAAAAGCTTTGTCGCATAAGCTTTTCACCACAAGCTTTAAGTGCAAGTAACTTAGCCGGTGCTATATTACCGATAAGTTTTATCTTGAGCTTTTTTATTAGCTTTAAGCTTTAAACTTTTTCATAGCCACAGCTGGAAATTTTTCGCAAAAAGTTTCTTACTATGTTGAGCTTTCAGTAGTTCTGAAATTAGTTAATGCTTAAAAAAAAAGTTATTCAAATTTTAGAATCGGAAATAATTTGTATGTGAAGCTTTAACTAAAGTTCACTGACATTTTCAAGGAGAAAATTGTAAAACACTTTAAAAATTATATATATTCTTGATCAATCGGGAAAATTTCAGCTTTATCTAATCTTTTAATTATAAAGCTACTCTCTGCATGAAACTTGTCATAGATTTGGCTTATTAAAAAAAAACTGTCGATATGAACAGAATCAGAGCACTATATCCTATAGCTGCCATAGAAATAAGCTGTTGAAAATTGAGTCTTAGTATGACAAGTTTTTCTTTTGTTTATTACAGTTATTATATGTATTAATAAGTTTGCCAAGTTTTATACAAATCAGATGAATGATGATATATGTATATAGCTGCCATAGCTACAATGGGCTTAAAATTAAAGTTATGTTAAAAACTTTTTTGTTTAAGCTTATGAAAGTGCATGAAATCTTTAGCATTCCGTGTATAACTTTGTATTCTTGTTCTTGATTTTAATCTCTGTATTAAATGTAAAACAAAAATCACTTTAAAGCTTTGAGACTATAAAACTTTGAACTACATTTACGTTTCTTTAAATAACAAAAAAAAAATAATAAGAAAATTCCTACTAAAAAGAGAATATTGTCTGCATTTTCTTTTGCATTTGCTGCAAAATTTTATATAAATACATAAAGAAATTTATATATATTTTATATATAAAGTTTTATTTATTGTTCCTTGAACTAAGCATCAATTGTTGAACTACAACTACTATTAATATTATTTTTTCTTTTTACTATACATAAAAGAAATTAGCTGCATGCTGAAGCAATTGCATAGAAAATAAACGCACACAATAGAATAGACAAATTCTAAGTATAAATTTTGTAAATAATTTACAGTGAGAGAATTTCAAGTGAAAATCAAATTGAAGTTGTTGTTGTTCAAGTTGTTGTTGTTGTTGTATAATTCTGCGCGTCTATTGTTAGCGCTAACAAAGCATTGAATAGATTTTATACACTTAATTCAAGCATTTAAATACGAATTCAATATTTAAACGTAACGCGTCCTTTTTCCCACATTTAAATTGATTTTGCAGCATGAGGAAACAGAAGACGATGAGAACAAAAAATAACAAAAAAAAAGTAAAGGAACGTATAAATTCCTTTGTTCCAGAGTTGCTTTAATCATTCGTATTGCCATTTTCAATGTGCCCAACGAGCTTTATATATATATATATATATATATATATATTTGTATATTTGTATATTTCTTCAGTGCGATTCCGTTTCGCTTTCCACAATTGACTTTATTTTCTTTTTGCGCATTGTACTTAAAAGTAAAATTAATTTATAGCAGCTCTGATATATATGTATATATATATATATTTACGTATGTCTAACAAGTTCCTCAACTTTCTTAAATTAATGTTTTGTATATACACTTTCTGAGAGTATATTAGTATTTATATTAAATTCTACTACAATTTTTTATTTATTTTTTTTTATTATTATTATTTTTACTGTAAGTGTAGCAAAATCTTCGACATGTAATGAAAATATATTACATTTATTTCTTTCTGTTTTATTTATTGATTAGAAATGCAAGTTATTTTTGGTCCTGACTAAACAGGAGAAAGATACAGGCGATACAGGCTCAGAAAAGTTTCCAAGCTATAAATACAAAAAGCGGCAGATTCTCTTTCATTCGCATCGGATTAAGCTGCGACTTGTCCAGCAACAAGCAAGAGACACACACACACACACACACACACACTCAGAGACAAAGAGACACACGTATTTATGTAGATAGGTCACACCACGCCCACTGGCAACAGAGACACACACATACAAACACATATACGTATATACGCCCACATTTGCTGAAGTTCAATGACTAGCAATAACGAAGCGTCATTCAAGCGTAAATTATTGTCGAGGACCCCAAATGGTCGAAAACAAAAGGGAGAAAGGCAAAGAGCGACACTGACAGAGAAAGAGACAGAGCATAGAAATGCTGAAAAGCTGGAGAGAGAAAGACAGATGGAAAGAAATAGAATAGAGCGTCAGAGCAGCTTAGCGGAAATGCGACAAAAGTGTCTCACTGTCAGTGTAGGTGTATGTGTATGTGTATGTGTGAGTGTTTGTGTGTTAGCCCGAAAGGGTTTTGGCTTCAAGGCAGCTGCGTCTGTTTGCCTTTAGGCTGGCTTGCCATCAGCAAGAAAGTGACAGCAACCACAGCTAGTATGAGAGACAACATGAGTAGGAGATGTGATGTGATAAGAAGCGATGTTGGCGCAACAGTTGATTGCTATTAATGGAAATTATGTAAATCAAATTGCTTACGCATTATTCAGAGTGCATATTGTTCAGTTGACGAATTCAATTGGGCGTGAAAATTGATAGATACTACTATATATTGACTGCATATAGTGCCATATATACTAGTATGCTAAAAAATTATTAACGACTTGTTAAAGATTTTATACGCTTGCAAGCGTAAACCAAAAGTTTTTCATATAAAAATTGTATTTTGTGTCCAAAAGTTTCTATGGCAGCTATATGTTATAAATGTCCGATTTATACCAAATTTGGCAGACATGTATAAATCGGCACTAAACTGAAATGCTGTAAGTTTTAGGGCGATAGCTGAAGCAACAAAAACCATATTCATACAAAAGCTTAATTTTGGGGCATAGAAATCTATGGCAGCTATATGAAATAGTCTCCCAATTTCAATGAAATTTGTGTAACTATGTTACAATCTCAAAATTTTGCAAGTATCAATCATATATCTTAAAAAAAAACAAAAAAAAAAAACTAGAAAAACTAAGAAACTCGTAGGATAAGCGGATTTGAGGTCGACTGTTGCTGCTGCTGATTGATACTAATCCAGGATATATAAGCTTTATGGGGCATACAGTAATGCAGTCAGCTGCATGTAGCAAACTCTAGGACAATATGTATATACTCTTGCAAATAATATATAGTAGCGTTATATTATATACACATATGTATAGTATAAGTGACAAGAAATTGATAAACTTTAACAATTCATCGTCATTAGCCTTGACTGCACAAAATGCATTAGCTTTGACTTTGACCTTTACTTTCTGGCTTACTAATCATTCTGTATTTCTATTTATCGAATATGAAAACAACATGTTTTGCAATATAAACAGTTAATTTAGTCTATTTTATATAAGAATTACCGGCAAGCAATAATTATAATGTGTGAAAAAGACCAAAAACGAAAATAAAATAAAATAAAATAAATAAAAAGAAAATAATTTAAAATGTAGAAAAAAAAAAACAGAAAAAAACATTTGTTTTTTTTTTTTTTGTAAGCAATTCATCAATTAACACGTTGACGAATTACAACACGTCGCGTTGTCGTACGACGTTTTACTGTTGTACGTCGTGGTGTTGGCACACGACGCGTTGTACGTACTGTGCGTCGTGGTGCTGCCATGCGACGCGTTGTACGTACAGTGCGTCGAGTTGTTTTTACTGGCGCACATGTTGGCGGACATGTGGCACGTTTTGTTGTCGGTTTGATCGTTTTTGCTGTTGACTTTTTGGTTGTTTGGCAAGGCCTTTGCGTTGTTGGTTTAGGCGTAGGATTTGGCTTTTTAGTCGTTACACAAGGTTTCTTAGTGGTAACACAAGGTTTTCTCGTTGTTGTTCTTGTTGTTCGTCTTGTTGTTGTTGTTGTGGCACAACTTGGTTTCTTTGTTGTCGTTCTTATCGTTGTTCTTGTTGTTGTTAAGGTTGGGCATGTTCTTGGCGTAGTGCGTCGTGTTGTTGCTGTTGTTGTCGGACAAGTTGTTGTTGGAGTTGTTCTTAGGGTTGTTGTTGTCGGCGTTGTTGTTGGCGTTGTTGTTGGCGTTGTTGTTGTAGGAGTTGTTGTTGGTGTTGTTGTTGGGGTTGTTGTTGGAGTTGTTGTTGGAGTAGTTGTTGGGGTTGTTGTTGCGGTTGTTGTTGGGGTTGTTGTTGGAGTTGTTGTTGCACAGGTTGTTGTTGGTGTTGTTGTAGGAGTCGTTGTTGTTGGAGTAGTTGTAGGGGTAGTTGTTGGGGTTGTTCTTGGAGTTGTTGTTCCTGTACAACCGCAACGTGTAGTTGTTGGTATTGTTACTGTTGTTGTTGTTGGAGTAGTTGTAGGAGTTGTTCTTGGAGTAGTTGTAGGGGTTGTTGTTGGAGTAGTTGTAGGAGTAGTTGTAGGAGTTGTTGTTGGAGTAGTTGTAGGGGTTGTTGTTGGAGTAGTTGTAGGAGTTGTTCTTGGAGTAGTTGTTGGAGTTGTTCTTGGAGTTGTTGTAGGGGTTGTTCTTGGAGTAGTAGTAGGGGTAGTTGTAGGAGTTGTTGTTGGAGTTGTTCTTGGAGTAGTTGTAGGGGTAGTTGTAGGAGTTGTTCTTGGAGTTGTTGTTGGAGTTGTTGTTGGAGTTGTTCTTGGAGTAGTTGTAGGAGTTGTTCTTGGAGTAGTTGTAGGAGTTGTTGTTGGAGTTGTTCTTGGAGTAGTTGTAGGAGTTGTTGTTGGAGTTGTTCTTGGAGTCGTTGTTGGAGTTGTTCTTGGAGTAGTTGTCGGAGTTGTTCTTGGAGTAGTAGTAGGAGTAGTTGTAGGAGTTGTTCTTGGAGTTGTTGTTGTCGGCCGAGTGGTTGTTCCTGTGCAACCGCAACGTGTTGTTGTTGGAATTGTTACTGGTGTTGTTGTTGGTGTCATACAATTATCGGTAGTAGTAGTAATGGTTGGATTTACCAAGGAGACCAACAACGTCATCAATGCAATCAATAGCCAAAGGTTATGCATTGTATTGCCGTAAAGTTATTACTATTTATTAATATTGTTGCCCAAGTGCAATACTCTTATATAGCAAAATGTTAACAGATTCAGTTTATGTCGGGTATTTCGTTTCATTGGAAATTCGTTTCATTCAGTGAAATGCTACATGTTGTACAAATGCTGTGCAATTGATTGCAGGGCATTTTGAGTGCTTGCAATAATTTACAATTTTCATTGTAGTACATAAATATTTGCATCCCCAGACACTGACCTATGCAAGTGTGTTTTTTTTTCCATTTTTGATAATTTACTTAATGCCAGCTGCTGATCGAAAATACTATGGGTGTGTGTGTATATGTAGCTTTATGTGCCTATAAATATAACATATTATGCTCTCGGTCTTAATGGAAATGATCAATCGTATAAGTAATTGAGGTTTTTCGGTTTTTGTTTTGTTTTTTTTTTCTTTTTGCTAAGTTAAAGCAACAAATAAAGTATAAAAAGTTATAGACGTTGGCAAGAAATTGATATAGGATAATGATAATGAATATACCCGGTGGGCATACGAACATTTCAATATTAAGGAAAATGATCAATCGGTCAAGTGAAGGTACAAGTAGCGCATGGAAAATTGGAGGAGCTCGCCCAAAATAAATATTGGATAAGGATTTGATTATAAATATACCAGGTAGACATAGAATCATTTGAATTTTGATGATAATGCTCAATCGGGCAACTGAATTAGCTGAATTAGTTGGATACAAATTGATATTGAATGATACGAAAAGAGTCCTACCTGGGCTCTCAGGGTGCTGAGGATATAAGGACTTTGCGACAGAAGGAAATTCATGTAGCCGACAGAAGAAAAGGCGTTGCACAGTACTAAATATATGTATGTATATATATTCCTGGTTAGCATAAACATTGACATCGATAGCACCATGTAAATTTGAGCGATCGGTCGGTAACGGTCGGACACCTGGATATCAGAGACTATAACTGGTAGAAACTTCATATTTCCAAGTGCTTGTAATAGTTGCAAGCTAATCCTTTGCCTACCCTACTGCCCACAGCCTTCAATAATCGAACATAATGCTATAACAAGCACAATATATAAAACTTTGTTTCAGATCGTATGATCAGCATGAAATGTATTTAATTTTTAATATTCCCTAGTACGTCACTGTCTTATATAAAGTCACTTTTGGCATACTGTGCTCGATCTTTAAACAAACGTCATTATGCAATGTTAAAGCTCTAATTAGAACATTGCAAATTGAAGAATGAAACATGTATAAAAATATAACATATGAACGTGAAATATAAAAAATAAATATGTTTGCAAAATTTATTTAAATTGTCTAATAATATTCGCAATTTTCTATTTACATTTTAACGTCTTTGTTTTTTTATTTTGGTAACAATTCGTAACAGCTGAAAGTTTTAATATTTGATTATTATTTCGATTTTTTTTTATTTTATTTATTTTTATTTACATTTTATTTTTTACGGTATTGTCTATTGTTTATATATGTATATGACAACATATTTTGATATCACAAGTTGAATAAATAATGTCGTCAATTTAATAACAAAAAAAAAAAAAAAGAAAAAAAAAACACAAGCAATGTTTGCTTCAGATTTTGCCGGCTATAAAACTGACTGCCAACGTCTGCAATATTAACAAATTCGTATAGAATTTTGAAAGTATAACAACATAATGAAGTTGAGTTCACGTTTTCTATTAATTGCCTGCATTTGTCTATGGGCCACAGTTGCTTTGGCTCAGACTGCAGATGATGTCGATGATGAGAATGCTGATGATACCGTTGATGATACCGCTGATGATACCGCTGATGATACCGCTGATGATACCACGGATAATACTGCAGTTACAGGTGAAGATGATGATACTGATGCTAGCACTGAATCTGAATCTGAATCTACCACTGACACCGATACCAATACAAATATTGATGCAGATGCAGATTCTGATGCTAATGAAGTTACAGATACCTATGATTCGGACCCAGTGGAGGAAGTGACTACTACAAAAACAGTTGTAAGACCAACACGTAGATCAAATCGTCGAACAAATAGCGGCAGCCGGAGACGCACAAGCAATACAAGAAGACGCACCCCAACTACAAGGCGTAACAACAGTACTTCGAGACGTAGAAGTCCTGCTAGACGTCAGTCGAGTGGTGGACGTAGGACAAGCAACAATGTGCGATCCTTAAGAAATCGTAGAAATCAACGCGGTTAAATTTTCTAGCAATGGAAAGTTTAACTAACTAAAACTTGAATTTTTTTGGGCAGATCTGCCTAGAAAATTGTTTGATTATGCATTTTTTTTTTTGAGAATAATATGAATATGAAAATATAAAAAAAAATTATATAATTTGTGAAAGTTTTATCTATTGTTTGCAGGGTAGTTTACTGTCGACTATACATTTCTTCTAGCGATTTCTAATTGCTTTGAAACTCTCTTCAACTTGAAGTTGACAAACAGTTTGTTAAAGAAATCGAGCAGAATAAGAAAATAAATATTACTATTTGCAGGGTATTTTATAGTCGAGTATACGTTTCTTTGTATCATTTCTAATAACTTTGAAACTGTCTTCAACTTGAAGTTGACAAAGAGTTTGTTAAAGGAATTGAGCAGAAAGAGAAATAAAATATTACTATTTGCAGGGTATTTTATAGTCGAGTATACGTTTCCTTTGTATCATTCCTAATAATTTTGAAACTCTTCTCAACTTAAAGTTGACAAAGAGTTTGTTAAAGAAATTGAGCAGAATAAGAAATTAAATATTATTATTTGCAGGGTATTTTACAGTCGAGTATACATTTCTAATAACTTTGAAACTGTTTTCAACTTGAAGTTAACAAACAGTTTGTTAAAGAAATTGAGCAGAATAAGAAATAAAATATTACTATTTGCAGGGTATTTTATAGTCGATTACAGCTTGCCTTAAGCATTTTTTAATTACATTTAAACTTTTTTTTTTTAACATGAAGTTTGTTTAAAAAAATATCAGTACAAATAAGAAATGAAGATTTATGAACATAATGCAGGGTATTTCATAGACGAGTATGCCTTGGTTTCAGCAATTCTTATTGCATTTAAACTTAAAGTTTGTTATAGAAATTGTACGCAATAAGAAATGAATAATATACGAAGTGTCTGCAGGGTATTTTATAGTTGAGTATACATTTCTTCCTATCGATTTCTAATTGCTATAAAATTGGTTTTCAACTTGAAGTTGACAAACAGTTTGTTAAAGAAAATTGAGCACAATAAAATGTGAATTAAGACTGTTCTATGATGCGTCAATTCTATTCGAATGATTCATTTCCATTTGCTGTAGGTATTCATTTCAACTTGTTCAAATATCAAACATCATTTAAATTTAAATTTAAATGAAATTTCTATAAAATGAGAATATTGTCATTACTCAGTCTTTCTATATTTATTTTCTTTGCTTTTGTTTCTGCTTCTTTCCCTTTTGCTATTTCATTGTTTGTTTTGCTGAAAATGACATTCGATGCCAGAAAGTTTGTATTAATTATTATTTTTTTTTTTTTTCTTTATAAAATTTCTTTAGTTGAGTTTTGTTATGTAATTTATAAGCATGATAATCATGTTTCAATATATATGCAGTTCATTAGTTGATTTTATTGACAACATTGGCTGATGTAAAATATTCAATTACGCATAAAGCTTAAGCTATAAATTACGTTTTTTTTTCTCATTGTTGTTGTTGTTGTTGTCTACCTCAAACTTGAAAAGAGTTTGAACTGTTCATGAAATGAATCTTACGTCTGTGTTTGCGCCTTCTACGTTTAGCTTTTCTATAGTTTTGTCTTTAATGTCTGTCTGCGTGTCTGTCTATCTGTCTGTGTGTGTGCTGCTGCTGCTGCTTTATATGCTTTTGTGAGCTTAAGCTTTGCTCTGTGACCTGATAAAGTTTTGTCACTTAACTTTTCTGATTTGATTAAGTCGACTAACTGCAAATTGATTTCATTGTGAGTCGCTAATTGGCTGCTTGGTCTAACTAACTTTTGAAGGCAAGTTTTCTACAGACTTGCCTGCTTGCTTGCCTATTGAGAACTGTGAACTTGTTGCCAATGAATCAAAGTGCAAGGAGGCAAAAGATAGATAAATAGCGTATACGCCACATTGACGGCTGAAACGACGCCCAAAGACTGAGACGCTTCAATTCATCATTTAGCCACGAGTTAACAGAGTTTTGGCTTTAAGCAGCCCCGAACAGTGTCGGAGCATTTGTATAAATATTGGTAAATAAAAATATAATAACATTTTTCTTCATTTTTTTTCTTTCTCGGTTTGCCGTTTGTTTGCTTTGCGTTTTATTTTCCATTTTATTTGCTTTCGTTTCGTTTTGGTTTTTTTTCTTATTGTAATTTTTTCGTTTTTTTCCGTTATTTTTTGTTATTTTTTGATTTGTTTTATTTGGGGTTTTTTTTTTCTTTTCAATTTATATTATTTCCCATTGTAGTCTTCCGCTGAAGTCTTTCAAAGTCAATTGTTAAGGCCAAAGTCAACAAGTTCTCTAAGGGCAAATTGCCGACGAGTAACAACAACCAAAAAGTAAAAGCATATTGCATAAGCATAGGCGAGACTTTTTAGCAAGACATTTAAATCGAACTTGTATTTCATCGCCTTTGTCTCTTTCTTATTCTTTTGTAATTATTATAAATTAATATATTATTTATTTTTTATTAAATTTAACATCTCAATAAAAATTATAATAAATAAAAATAAAAGTTGTGAATATTAATTTAATAAATTTAAAAAAATAAAAAACCTTGAAAATAAATATTAAATAACTTTATATATTATATATATTATATAAAAATTAATAAATTAAATAATGTAAATGTAAATAAAAATTTAAATTATGTATTTTATTCAATTTCATGATTATTTTAAAAAATGCAAATAAAAATTTGAAAAAAACATTAAATTAAAAATTGTTTAAATGAACTAAAATAAAAAAGATTATTAATTAGCAAATAAATAAATAAAAATATAAAAATTATTTTTTATTAAATTCATTTGAACTTCCAAAAATATAAATCCTATTTTTGAATTTTTTTTTTTAAATTAAAAAAAATTAACACCAACAAAAACTTAAAAAAAAGTATTTAAAAAAAATTAAAATAAAATAAAAGAGCAAATAAATCAAAATTTTAATTTAAATTTTATGTATCAAATAGAAAATAAATATTTAATTTTTATAATTAATATTATCAAAAATATTTATAGAAAAAAATTAATTTTAATTAAATTTAAAAAAATTAGTTAAAATAAAAAAGAAAATAAATTAAAATAAAATATTTTATTCGTTTTAATTTTCAAATATAAAATAAAAAAAAAAACTAAAATAAATATTTAATTTAAAAAAAAAATCCCTTTGTTTTATATATGGTAAAAAATGTATTTCAATTAAATAAAAAAAATTATAAAACAAAAAATTTAGTTCATTTTTATTTTTAACAAAAAAAAAAAAAACACGAAAATAAATATTTAATTTTTATAAACATTTTTTTATCGAAAATATTTATAGAAAAAAATGTGGTAAAATTTAAATGTTTAATTTAATTGAAACTTACCGAACATTGGCCAAGGTATGACGACGATTTTTAAGATAGCGACTATGATATTTTTGGAGATCTCCAATGGAGCCCTGTTCGGCCTGCATTTTGCTAGTTGGCAGCAGCTGCGAATTGCTTGGATGCGAGGCAAGTGCCGATGCTGATGATGATGCCAAACGATGATGTGCAGCGACACCGACACTGACACTGCTGCTATTATTTGTATTTGTATTGCCTGTACTGCCACTGGAGGCTAATGTTTCGTTTGAATTACTACCAATTACCGTTGCTGACGTTGATGAACCGCCAGCACTGCTACCAATAGGAGCTAGTACAATGCGTGACCAGCACGATTTATGCGGTTTACGAAACTTGAGTTTAATACGTGGCGATGGTGTTGATGCGCTACCGCTGCCGCCACCGCCGCTTCCAATATATTCTGATTGTGTTGTAGTGTTGGCAATGCCACCGACGCTATTGCCAGGACCAGTTGCCGATGATGAAGTGCCCGATGAGTGATGTACACTTTCACAGCTGCCACAATAGCCGCTGCCAGCAATAGTTATTGGTGGCAATGGTTCCTCAAGATTGCTGCCTGCCTTATTTGGGCTATTATTCTCTGTTGTTGTCTGATATTCTTGTTGTTGTTGCTGCTGTTGCAGTTGTTGCTGTTGTTGCTGCTGTTGTTGATCTGATTCTTCTTCTTCTTTAATGTGAGGCAATGGTGAAGTTTGCGGCTGACAACTGCAACGTTGTGCTGCACTAGCTGTTGCTCCACTGCCGCCTCCGCCGCCGCCGCCGCTGCTGCTGCTGCTACTACTGGTAACGCTGCCGCTTGGCTGCTGCTGCTGTTGCTGTTGCTGCTGATTAGCTGCACTATAAATATTGTTGGGCGACGGCGACGTTGAGGCAATGCTGCTAGTTGTCGATAACAGTGTTGCTGCTGTTGCTGCTGCTCCTGCTCCTGCTGCTGCTGCTGTTGTTGTTTCTATTGCTGATGCTGTTCGTGTAGCTGCTGTTCCTGCTGCAGCTGTCACTTGTGTTAAACTATTCAAAGTATCTGACAGTGTCAGGCTAGGCGCTGTGCTTGCTGTTACAGTGCTCGACAATTGTAAGACAACAACTGTTGGCGATACACTTGCGTCACTTAATGTTTCCGGTTCGGCACGTCTAGCAACTAAGCCGCTGGCTAAACTAGCTGCTGCTATATCTGCTGCTGTCAATTGTTGTTCCAATTCTTCGTCAACGTCGTTTATCAATGTCTTTAACGATATGGGCGTGGTCACCGATGTACCAATTGTATCAGCAAGCGAATGTTTCTTTTCACCACCACCAATGCAAATATCGTAATCTTGATCTAATTGTATAAGTTGCTCTTCTTGTACTTCTCCTGTTGCTCCTGCTCCTGTTCCTGTTCCAGTTGCTGTTGTTGCTGTTTCTTCTAATTTTTGGTGTTGTTGCTGTTGTTGCTTCTCTTCAGTTATTTGCTGTAATTCTGTTTGTGATGCCTGCGATTTGGGCTTCAATTCGTCCGGTGTCTGCGCGGGTGTTTGGGGCGGACTTGTGGCGGGGGCTGCGGAGCCGCCCCCGCGACAAGGTAGGCAACAGCGAAACACTGTGCCACCGAAACACTTTGTTCTTGGCTTTGATTTACGTTTGCTGCTGCTGCTACTGTTGCTACTGTTGTTGCTGCTGCTGCTGCTGCTATTACTGCTGCTGCCACTGCCGTTGCTACTACTGTTGTTGCTGCTACTGTTGCTTTTGCTGCTTTTATTTTTGCTGTTACTGTTAAGAGCACCGCCGACACTGCTATTACTGCCGTTACTATTATTTCGTGTTGTGTTTGCTGCTGTGGTCGCCAGACCGTTTGAATTGGCGCCGCTGCCAATACTTTGCCCCGCACCGTTGCTGCTGCTGCTGCCGTGACGCTGTACATGTGCATGTAAGAGAGAGAGAGAGAGAGAGAGAGAGATAGAGAGAGGAAAAATCATTTAATTAACATTCAAAAATCATTCTTATTCCCCCCTTTCCCACTTCCCACATCCCATCCCCGCCTTTGTCCCTGCCCTTGCATCCCCTGCCTTAAACCTTAGCGTTCGGCTGATCTGTGCACTTCTGTGCAACATTTTTGAGTGTAAAGCTTTGCGTCAATTTCGCCAATCGCATCATGAATGCAGCCACGCCCAGTTAAGCTACAGCTACAAGCATTCACAGCATTCGCATTGATACATCAGTCGCGCTCTCTCTCTCTCGCTGCTATTCAATTCTTGCGTCTTCACTGTAATGAAAAAACAAATGTGAGAAGAAAAAAAAAAACATTAATAAAAAATTTAAGAAAAAGAACGTGTTGCATTTAAGCAATACTTCAAGCTTACTTATACTAGTTACTTTTACACTTACTTACTACTTACTTATACATTTACTTACTTAATTACTTTATAGTTACTTACTACTTACTTCTTTACGTATATACTTACATTGCTAGCATGTCTGTCTGTTTGTCTGTCTGTCTGCTCGAACATCTACAATTCACAGACTATTAAAGCTAAAGCTAAGCTCAGAGTTTGGAAACCTTATTTGCATAAAATTTAGATTTAAATTAGTTTTTGGATTTTCTCCTCTATCATTGCCTCTAAAATATGTTCCCATAGAACAAATATATGCATTTTTTTTACATGAACTAATGCGAATGATCTGTAAAAATTTGCTTCAGATCGAATAATAAACATAAAAGTTATGAAATTTTTCAATTTCCCCGTAACGCTACTCAGCACATATGTATGTATCGGAGGGTTAACTTTCAATCAAGCATCCTGAACTTTAACTTTCCAACACTTCTTTTCGATAGGCAAACGTATATGTAAAACTTGGCTTTGTAGAGCTTGTGAAAAAATCCAAAAGACGCCTAAGAGTATGCAAAAAAGTAATATATTGACGTGCTCCGAAAGTGGGTTAGATATATAGAGAAACTGAGACAGAGATATACACAGAGACAGAGACAGAGAAAGATACTGAGACAGAGGGTAAGGTACAGAGTAAACGACTGCGACAGCGGCAGCGACAGATATACAGACAAAGCAAAGAAAAGTCCGTACAGTAGCGCAGTATAGAAAATTTTGGAG
>JBAMBR010004871.1:0-58043 GCA_037044475.1 Zaprionus obscuricornis | reverse complement strand
TCATATATAACGTCACCTGATAGATGCTTGAGCAGCTGACAAATTAAAGAAAACAGAAACTACTTTCTACAAGCCATAAGCCATAAGCCAAAAGCATAAACAGAACTTAAGTTTTGCAGTTTTGCCTTGCATCACATGCACAACGGTTGTGCCAGAAAACAAAAAATAAACAAAAACCTTAATTAATATGACACACACACGGCGGCGTACTCTGTGTTCAACACCGATCGATCGTATGTTTTTATATATATATATGTACATATGCATATATATATATTTATTTTTTTTTGATATTTTTTGTTTTCAAATAAAGAAATGCGCTAATGAACTGAAACAGCGAAATACTGTATACGAAAAACTTATGAATGTATTATGGTTGCTTTTTGGGTTTCACGGCGCTTTTCGCCAAAGAGCGCCGAAAAGTCGCCAAAGAATAATTAATCATGCAACATTCTTAGGGCTATAGCTTCGTTACGGCAAAAATACAAGAAAAACAAAAAACCCAAATGGCAAAACGGAGTCTTCCACTTCCCTCTCACTCTTTCTCTCTCTCTCTCTCTCTTTCACGTCGCTGTCAATAGATTTTTTGGAGTTCCGCTTTTTCTTCCTAGCAGCATTTTATTTTTGGGGCCTTTTACAACTGTCTGTGTGTTTGTTCGTATGTCTGCTGTGTTACCTTTTTTATTTTTTTGTCTTCTTGGTTAACTGAACAAAAAACCGCAGTTAAGCTAAGCGCAAAAAAATAAAAATAAAAGAAAAACAAAAGCAGAATAGTTAGACATATGGCTAACATATAGATAGCTACGAGTGATATTAACATATCATTATTATAGCCATTAGCACTTTTAATTGATGAGTTTTTGCTGCCGTCCGCATCGCGCAAAGTTCTCTTCATTCTTTCTCACTCACACACACACACACACTATCTGTTCCTATTTTTATTTTACTGCAACAGAGGCAATAGGCAAGAAACAGCCGACATCGGACACCCGGCACCCAGCACTAGCTCCAAGTCTGTTTTTTTTTTTTTTCATTTTTTTTTTGCCAAGTTGCCAATCATTTGTCAATGGCAGCAAAACCACATAAAGATAAAACTGAGTCGACAGAAGAAACCGACGGAGTTAAAGTCAACCGTTGAAGATGGCCGCAGGTTAATTCTGAACGAACATTCAATATGAAGCGTCTCCATCCAAGGGTCACAAAATCCAAAACCCAAAGAATGGGTTGAAGGTAAATGAAATGAATCGCTATCATCGCATCATTATTTATATATATATATATATATATATATATCGATTTTGACAGTTTTACGCATAGATCACTTCATTAGAGTCTCAAACACTTGAAGCATAACAAGTGCTACGAGCAAATTATTTTAATCTTATTTTATTTATTTATTTCTATGAATTTTTCTTTAGTTCTGCTGTTATGTCTGTTGTCTGGTATTGCAATTATAGTAACAACTGCATATTAATTAGCATTAACAATTAATCATATAGTGAGAGACAGAACTATAGTAATCCTCGATTTAAAATTGGATTAAAATAATTATATTTAATTTAATTGATTATTGATAATATAAGCATGAGCAATTTGTAGACCCAAGGGTATAATAAATTTAATTCCGTAACAGACAGAGCAAAGCGTGGTAGTATCAAATTAAGGCATATATATTCTTGATCAGCAAGCATTTGGCATATTTATCTTTAAGTTATCTAAATGAAACTTGACAGAATTACTTTCTATGTTCCTAAGCTGCATATAAGGCGGTACAAGATGTATCGCGCATCAGTCCAAAATTCTATATATAGCTGACATAGGCATGATCACTTAGTGATCGTTAAATTGGGCTGCAAATTTGTCTGCATAAGTTTTTTTTTGTTTTTTGCTTGTTGAGCTTTACGTTTGTAAGTTACAGGCTTTAGTTTTAGCTACAGCTAATTTATTTCTAATAATATTATTGGGACTACTATAACTTATAGTTAACATAGAAATAATCAGTCAAAAATTGGGAATTTTTGCGAAGTTATGAAATATTTGTTGAATCAATGATAACTTTGTTTTATTATTTTCCTTTATGTATTTAATAATATTTCATAAAATTATAGTTAAAAATTTCAAGGTCTAAATAAAACGTGCTGCAACATAAATTTTTTCAATGCAAAGTCAAGCTAAAGAGTCTAGAGGGGGGGCAACCTAGTGTTAGTGCTGCCTGCAGCTGTTTCTTATATTCTGTTGCTGTCTCATACATTCAAGTTCTCTCCCTCTCTCTCTCTCTCTCTCTCACTGCGCAACACGAGCTTTACCTTTTGCCCTAACTTTGCCCTTTGTCTAATTGATTGAGTATTTCTAACTGGACTCGCTGAGAGGTTCTGTAGCTCTATGACTCTATGGCACTGCGGGGTCAAGTTATAAGCGAACGCAGCACGTTTACGTTTCATTGATGAATTTTTGACAGATTTTTTAGGTTAATGATTTGTTTAAGAAATAAAAGATAATAAAAAAATAAAAAAAAATATATATATATATATATATATATATAAGATATTTGTAGCTATATTCATTAGTGAATGACGGTGAAAATTCAATTTATGGTTTCTTTTTTACACCTTTTTTTTTTGTTTTTATTTTTGTTATTTAGTAAATCTCATTTAAGCCATGTTTACATCTATTTCTCTTGCCTTATTTATTTTTTTCTTGACTTGGAAATGAAATATTTTTTTTTTTTTGCATGTTATTTAGCATTTTATGCTGTCCGATAAGATTTCTTCGCGTATTGCATGACGCATTTAACATTCTTTTTCTGCAGCCATTTGAATTCCTTTGAAAAATATTTCTAACAATGCAAGAATAAAAAAAACAACTGCAATTAAATCACACACACACACACACAAACACACATACACACATTGGGAATACCGTTATTTGGCTAGTTTGACTGTTTAAAATTTTTGCGTTTGCTACCAAAGCCCCAAAGCGCATGTCCCTCTTTTTTTTATTCAACCTTCAGCCTTTTGGTTCGCCCTTTTTTTTTTTATATATTTTTCTCTAAGAGCATTTTGAAATTGTTGCTGTGTCTCTGGCGTGGCGCATGTTAGACACAAGTCTGTTGTGGAGACACGCCTTCAGACGCCAATTATGTTTGGCAGAGCAAAAGGATGCGCCGCAAGCGCAGGATATGCTTGCTTCTAACTGCGGCGCGTTGTAGTTTTGCCGCCGGCGCAGGAGAAGAAACAATTTTTTCTTTTTTTTTTTTATATACAATAAAAAAAAAAAACGAAAGTTGACTTTTTCGTTGTTTGTTGTTGTTGTTGTTGCAGATTTTTTCGTATTAATATCAAATACAAGCCGCAAGTAATGACGGGCAGTGGCAGCAACAGCAACAACAACGGCAGCAACAGCAACAGCGACAGCAACAACTGCCCGGCGGCCTTAACGGAAATGGAAATGTGATGTGTGCATGGTGCTATGTAGCTATGGACCCACAGTTGCAAGGAGAAGAAGGTGGTGGGACACACACACACTCACACACATACACAGAGCACAGAGTGCACAATGTGGTGGAGCAATTAGGCAGCGCCCCGATTGGACGTGGCATAAAATTGTGAGCTGAAAGTGGCAGATACATCAAAAGTGAACGCAATCCATCATCTTGCGAATCACGGCGTGATGAGTGCCGCCAACAACAACAACAACAGCAGCAACAGTTTCAGCTACAATATTTAGCTATGCAAGAGCATTCAACATTTTGTTGCAAACTTTAGCTCTTCACATTTTCCATCACTTGTCGGCATCCTTTTCGTTTTTGATTTTCGTTTCATTTTATGATGATGATGAGTTTTTTTTTTGTATGTTCAACTTTTTGGCGCGTTCAGCGCACGAGCTAAACCTAAACGTGCAACACAAAATCATTTTAGCTAATTTATGTCTAAGCCGACAGTACTAAATACCGTTAGACAGGCGCAGCTTCAGCTTCAACAGCAGCTCCAGCTCCAGCAGCAACATTTTAAGCTTTTTCGTATGGTCAAGGTCACAATTAATTGCCAATGTGTGTTGATGATGATGGCAACGACAACGGCAACGACAACAGCAACGGCGACGGCAACAGAGACGCTATCTGACTTCCTCTATAACTGGCAACGCGACGTTTCTAATGCTGCCGCGTGATCTACTTTCGGCCGACCGATCGACCGACTCAAATGGCAATTAAAACAATTACATTTACCTGTCGCTAGCTACAACAGCAACATACACACACACACACACACACACATACACATACATAGAGTTGTTGCTATTTCTCTATAATATAGCTATATCTATAGCTGCAACTCTAGGTGTATCTGTATCTTTGTCTCTCTGCATTTGTATCTTTTGTTTTTTTCTTTTTGTTGCCCCTTTTTTTTTTTTTTTTGCTGTGCTTGGGCTTTTTTTCACTGGAACCGCAGTCGCAGTCGCAGCCACATCACGCCCATTAGCGACAATCAATCTCAAAGCAGGCTGCAAGAACAACAGCAGCAGCAACAACAACAACAACAATATTTGCCACAAATCCAATGATAAAGTTTGTTGTGCGCTTGTTTTGCCGCTTTTGCCGTTTTGGCTTTTTATTTACGCGAATTGCGAACTGCGACGGCGACGGCGACTGCGATTGCTGGCCAGATAACCCATAATTATGAAATTATTATTGAGCGCCAAGTTAGGCTCAAGAGTTTCGCGTTTTTTTTTTTTTTCTTTTCTTTTCAGCCAAAAGTAAAAATATATAAAAAAAAAATAAATAAAAAAAAAAATAATGTAGATATATTTTTATAGTACATTTAGCAAAAGCTTTTGCTGCCGTCGGAAAAATAAAAATCTTTACATTTCATTTGCTATTTACGTACAACAGGAAGTATAAAATTTAGCTGCTTGCGGGCGCAGGAAGTTGCATAAACGCATTGAATATATAAAAAAAATAACTATATATATAAAATTAACAAAGAAATTTGAAATTTCAATTTTTAATTATTGCAAAAAAGCAATAGATTTTTTTTTTATTAGCTGCAAGAAAAAGAAAAAAAATAAAATAAAGAAATGTTGAAAAATTATGTTAACATTTTTATTATATTTTTTTTTTGGTCATTTAACTCTGTTTGCCGCCGCTGCGGCATGCAACCGTGAAAACAAACTGAATTTATGTATGCAAAATGCGCCCAAGGCAAGAGACAAGTAGCATGCAGCACGGGGCACGGGACACAGAGAGTCAAAAGGCAAACAAACTGTCGAAAAGTCAAAAAGGCAGAAACCGAAGACACAAAAAAATACAAATTTTGGGCGTTCTAGGAATTTCATAAAGGAAGCGCAAGACGCACAGGATGCAGCTTGTTATGCTGAAATTTGCCAGTTTTTTATTTTATTTTTTGTTTTTTTTTCTTATAGTTATTTTTGAATATTTATGAGGGTCCTGTGTAGCTGCTTATCAAGCACATTGCACTTTTGCAGGTTGCAGGTTGCACATTGTCGAATTCCGTTATGAGCCGTGCAACAAAGTCAATCAACTGCAGGCGCCTAAAAGCTTAGTCTGCATTCTGCAACAAGGATAAAAAAAACTGTCATGGAAAATGTCTGAAAAAGCTGCAAGAAATCTTTGCTGCTGCAGCAAGGACAAGCTGTAATTTATAAATCTCGCGAAAAGACAAAAAAACAAAAAGCAATGCAGAAAGTACAATGTATCTCAGAGATTGCGTTTGGCATACAGCTGACGTTGATGCTTTGCGAATTGTTGCAGCAGACAAAGCTTTCAATGGGAACAGCAGGAGTAATTGGAGTGAAAGAGATAGCGAGAGTTTGAAAGAGTGCAATAGATAGATCGCAAGTAAGACAAAGAGAGCTATATAGTTAAAGAGAGCTAGTGTTAGAGAGAGATAGTGAGAGTGTGAGAGCGAGATCGAGAGAAAAAGTCAAGAGATGTTCATCGGAACGCATGTTCTTTGAAAATTGCCCATAATTATGCGAACGAACTTCAAACTGATTGTTTCTACCGGCAGCGTCGGCCATGGCTATGGCTATGGCGATGGCTGTCCAAAAACCGCGTCTGTTGCATGCAACATAGTCAAGTGGTCCACACAGTATACACTGTGTATAAGCCCCAACCCCAAGCAGAGCTCGACTTTGACTTTGGGATCGACATTGGCCCGGTCGAGCATCCCGACAGAACGATGGACGGAATCGCCCGTTTGCTGCAGTGAAAGAGAATGACTGTAATTACGCATCACTTTTTCTTAATTTTCATGCTGTGCATCTTCCTCAACTGTTGCTGTTGCTGCTGCTGCTATTGCTTGGTCGCTATGCCTACGATTTTTTAGCTTGGGAAGCTGTGAAGGATTTGGACACTGAACTTGACCCACAAGACAAGTATGTTTGTTGCTGTTGCTGCTGCTGCTGCTATCGCTGCTGCGGCGGCCTTTGGTGAGAAATAAATACGTCTCAGAGTTTTAGAAAATTGCTCGTTGCGTGTGCATGTTTTTTGAAAAGTGACTCGAAAAACATTTTGCGTGTCGTTTGTCTGTTGTTGCTTGTTTTCGTTTCTTTTCATTTTTTTTCTTTTTCTCTTGTTTACTTCCTTCAATGAGAAATCTAATTTAAAAGATACAAAATTTTAAATTATGGGGTTTTCTTTATTGCCAAAAAATATTTTTGGGGCCTTTTGTTTCTTTTTTTTTTGGTATGATTACGACTACGTGCTGTGTTGGACACATGAACATCAGACATGCCAGAGGCAAAAAGACGGATACACAATCGAAATATGGGCGGAAGTGCGGAATGTCAAAAAAAACACTTTTTTTTAGGGTCAAAGTAAACCAATTGACTTAATAAAATCTTAACAATATAAGTTATCTAACATAAATTATAAACTTAACTTAATTATTAAATTGCAATTAATTGATTTTTCAAATACAAATTCAAATAATGATTGTGTTTAAATTTTGTAGCATAAGTTGCAACACATTTCAAGTGTTGGCGAATGTAGAAATATAACGTTCGAGCTTATCGATATACACCACAACCTCATTGAACAAGTATCGATTGTAGTTTACAGCACTGTTAACCTGTTTTAGGTTAGCTAACAGCGTTTAAATTCAAATTTTAGCAAGCTTTTCTTTACTTTTGTATTTTGCAAAGTGTTTTCTACAGTTGTACAATAATTTTTATAAATAATGCACAAAAAGTGTATTAATTATTAAATTTTAATTATGTTTGCAAGGCTTTAAAGATTTTAACATTAAAATTAATTTGTTCTTTCTGTTATTAACAGTTCTGCTAAACTATTGCCAGATCGCTGTTAAAACATATGTTTTCTTGTTTTTGTTTAGTCGATTGCGTTTATTGCATCGCACTTTTTTTTGTTATTAATGAATTTGAATATTTCGCGCAATGGAAACAAGCGCAAATATTGCGGACTTGACAACAGTCTCGTTTGCAGACTTTGAAACAAAAAATCGTGATGATGCTGCCAGTTTCGACAATTTTGGGCAATGTCCGCCCAAACATGATGTGACTGCGATGACTTTGGACTTGTCCCTTGGCCAGAAGTCTGACAACATGTTCGCAACTGATCAGACACCGACGCCAACGCGTCTAATTAAAAACTGTGATGAAGTTGGACTCTTTGAAGACTTGCAACATGTTAATCCATTTGATATTGGATTTCAACGTGCTGCAGAGCAAAATGCAGTTGCTGGACATACAATGCCTGTCACGCCAACACGCACAGAAGCACCAGCAACTGATGGTGATTCGCTGCATACGCCACAAGTATATCCCCTTGAATCAGCAACACTTACTGCACCTCCACCTGCTCCTCCCGGAAGCAATAGCACCAGTCCACTGGATGTACCTGTGCCCAATGTAGAAGAGCTACTGGCCACATCCACGCCAGCACCAGTGACTAACTCTGTTCCAGTGCCCTCAACAGAAAGTGGATCATTGCCGCTACAGCTAATACAACCACAAGTGATCACCTGGGTGTTGCCTGCACAAGCTTTGCCATTGCCTACCGCTGCTGCTGCTACAAGTGTCAGCAAACCATTAACCAGTGCCATTCCCACACAAAGATTACGTCCCTTATTACTACCCAAACCAAGCACAGTCAGCAGTCAGAAAACTACAACCAGCGCTGCTGCTACACCAAGCAGTGCAAGTCTTACGCCCACATCACAGTTGCCCATCAAGGAACGCCTGAAGGCTATACTCAACAATAGCTACAATAAGAAGCAACGTAGCTTTGAGACGCCCATAGCAAAGGCAAAACCTGCAGCAGGTAAACGCAATGAAGATTGTCTAGAACGACGACGAGCTGCTGCATCACGTTATCGGCACAAGATGCGCAATGAACATAAGGAAATTAAAGATCATAATGTACAATTGCAACAGGAGATAAAAAAGTTGCGTCAACGAATTGTTGTACTAGAACGTGAACTGCAGCTGCAGCAACAGAACAACAATAACAACAACAATAGCATAGCTAGTGGTATGAATATAAAATAAAATATGAAAAGAAACTTTGTGACATAGCTTAACATTTCTGTTGCTTCTTTTACAGTTGTTGGGAATCAAATACAGTTACCGCCATCTAGCATACATCTGGTCATTAATGTGCCCAAGATGATAGTGCCTTCAGCTGAATCCAATTTGAGATTGGATCAAAAGTGATTTGTGATTAAATACAATTTGCTCATGTACAATTTATATTTATAAGTCAAATAATTTGTATGTAAATATGATGTTCAACTAGAAGCTAAACATATATATATATATATATATATATATATTTTTTTTTTAAATTTATAATTTGTATAAAAATAATTTATAGATTTATGTTAAAAAATCTTATAAGGCCATAAAATATATATATTACGAATATTGTGGAATCATATAGCAAATATTGCATATTTTCACTTAAAAATTATGACAGATTAATTGCAGTCTGTTAAATTTAATTTTAAAATAAATATGTATATAATTTAAATTTAATTTATGTATATAAAGTTTGTACAATCTTTTGCTTAGAAAATATATATAAAAAATATATTTTTAAGCAAAAATGTAGACAATTATTTATTAAAATATTTATTTTAAAATATATTTAATCAGATGAATAAATATATTTTTAAGTAAAATATCAATATATAAATGCTATAAAATAATATAAATATTTTTAGTATTTATTATTTTAATATAGCTATAAATATTTTTATATTATAAATAAAAAAAAAAGCTTCTAGTTGAACATCATATTTACATACAAATTATTTGACTTATAAATATAAATTGTACATGAGCAAATTGTATTTAATCACAAATCACTTTTGATCCAATCTCAAATTGGATTCAGCTGAAGGCACTATCATCTTGGGCACATTAATGACCAGATGTATGCTAGATGGCGGTAACTGTATTTGATTCCCAACAACTGTAAAAGAAGCAACAGAAATGTTAAACTATGACACAAAGTTTCATTTCATATTTTTTTTTTATATTCATACCAAAAAAAAAAGAAAAAAAAAAACAAAAGGCCCCAAAAATATTTTTTGGCAATAAAGAAAACCCCATAATTTAAAATTTTGTATCTTTTAAATTAGATTTCTCATTGAAGGAAGTAAACAAGAGAAAAAGAAAAAAAAATGAAAAGAAACGAAACGAAAACAAGCAACAACAGACAAACGACACGCAAAATGTTTTTCGAGTCACTTTTCAAAAAACATGCACACGCAACGAGCAATTTTCTAAAACTCTGAGACGTATTTATTTCTCACCAAAGGCCGCCGCAGCAGCGATAGCAGCAGCAGCAGCAACAGCAACAAACATACTTGTCTTGTGGGTCAAGTTCAGTGTCCAAATCCTTCACAGCTTCCCAAGCTAAAAAATCGTAGGCATAGCGACCAAGCAATAGCAGCAGCAGCAACAGCAACAGTTGAGGAAGATGCACAGCATGAAAATTAAGAAAAAGTGATGCGTAATTACAGTCATTCTCTTTCACTGCAGCAAACGGGCGATTCCGTCCATCGTTCTGTCGGGATGCTCGACCGGGCCAATGTCGATCCCAAAGTCAAAGTCGAGCTCTGCTTGGGGTTGGGGCTTATACACAGTGTACCACTTGACTATGTTGCATGCAACAGACGCGGTTTTTGGACAGCCATCGCCATAGCCATAGCCATGGCCGACGCTGCCGGTAGAAACAATCAGTTTGAAGTTCGTTCGCATAATTATGGGCAATTTTCAAAGAACATGCGTTCCGATGAACATCTCTTGACTTTTTCTCTCGATCTCGCTCTCACACTCTCACTATCTCTCTCTAACACTAGCTCTCTTTAACTATATAGCTCTCTTTGTCTTACTTACGATCTATCTATTGCACTCTTTCAAACTCTCGCTATCTTTTTCACTCCAATTACTCCTGCTGTTCCCACTGAAAGCTTTGTCTGCTGCAACAATTCGCAAAGCATCAACGTCAGCTGTATGCCAAACGCAATCCCTGAGATACATTGTACTTTCTGCATTGCTTTTTGCTTTTTTTTTTTTGTTTTCGCGAGATTTATAAATTACAGCTTGTCCTTGCTTCGGCAGCAAAGATTTCTTGCAGCTTTTTCAGACATTTTGCATGACAGTTTTTTTATCCTTGTTGCAAAAGTGAATGCAGACGAAGCTTTTAGGCGCCTGCAGTTGATTGACTTTGTTGCACGGCTCATAACGGAATTCGACAATGTGCAACCTGCAACCTGCAAAAGTGCAATGTGCTTGATAAGCAGCTACACAGGACCCTCATAAATATTCAAAAATAACTATAAGAAAAAAAAAAACAAAAAATAAAATAAAAAACTGGCAAATTTCAGCATAACAAGCTGCATCCTGTGCGTCTTGCGCTTCCTTTATGAAATTCCTAGAACGCCCAAAATTTGTATTTTTTTGTGTCTTCGGTTTCTGCCTTTTTGACTTTTCGACAGTTTGTTTGCCTTTTGACTCTCTGTGTCCCGTGCCCCGTGCTGCATGCTACTTGTCTCTTGCCTTGGGCGCATTTTGCATACATAAATTCAGTTTGTTTTCACGGTTGCATGCCGCAGCGGCGGCAAACAGAGTTAAATGACCAAAAAAAAAAAATATAATAAAAATGTTAACATAATTTTTCAACATTTCTTTATTTTATTTTTTTTCTTTTTCTTGCAGCTAATAAAAAAAAAATCTATTGCTTTTTTGCAATAATTAAAAATTGAAATTTCAAATTTCTTTGTTAATTATATATATATATAGTATATATATATATTTTATATATTCAATGCGTTTATGCAACTTCCTGCGCCCGCAAGCAGCTAAATTTTATACTTCCTGTTGTACGTAAATAGCAAATGAAATGTAATGATTTTTATTTTTCCGACGGCAGCAAAAGCTTTTGCTAAATGTACTATAAAAAAATATGTACAAATATTTTTTATTTTTTTTTTTATATATATTTTTACTTTTGGCTGAAAAGAAAAGAAAAAAAAAACGCGAAACTCTTGAGCCTAACTTGGCGCTCAATAATAATTTCATAATTATGGGTTATCTGGCCAGCAATCGCAGTCGCCGTCGCCGTCGCAGTTCGCAATTCGCGTAAATAAAAAGCCAAAACGGCAAAAGCGGCAAAACAAGCGCACAACAAACTTTATCATTGGATTTGTGGCAAATGTTGTTGTTGTTGTTATTGTTGCTGCTGCTGTTGTTCTTGCAGCCTGCTTTGAGATTGATTGTCGCTAATGGGCGTGATGTGGCTGCGACTGCGACTGCGGTTCCAGTGAAAAAAAGCCCATGCACAGCAAAAAAAAAAAGGGGCAACAAAAAGAAAAAAACAAAAGATACAAATGCAGAGAGACAAAGATACAGCTAGAGTTGCAGCTATAGATATAGCTATATTATAGAGAGATAGCAACAACTCTATGTATGTGTGTGTGTGTGTGTGTGTATGTTGCTGTTGTAGCTAGCGACAGGTAAATGTAATTGTTTTAATTGCCATTTGAGTCGGTCGGTCGGTCGGCCGAAAGTAGATCACGCGGCAGCATTAGAAACGTCGCGTCGCCAGTTATAGAGGAAGTCAGATAGCGTCTCTGTTGCCGTCGCCGTTGCTGTTGCCGTCGCCGTTGCTGTTGTCGTTGCCATCATCATCAACACACATTGGCAATTAATTGTGACCTTGACCATACGAAAAAGCTTAAACTGTTGCTGCTGGAGCTGCTGTTGAAGCTGAAGCTGCGCCTGTCTAACGGTATTTAGTACTGTCGGCTTAGACATAAATTAGCTGAAATGATTTTGTGTTGCACGTTTAGGTTTAGCTCGTGCGCTGAACGCGCCAAAAAGTTGAACATACAAAATAAAAACAAAAACAAAACTCATCATCATCATAAAATCAAAAACGAAAAGGATGCCGACAAGTGATGGAAAATGTGAAGAGCTAAAGCTTGCAACAAAATGTTGAATGCTCTTGCATAGCTAAATATTGTAGCTGAAACTGTTGCTGTTGTTGTTGTTGGCGGCACTCATCACGCCGTGATTCGCAAGATGATGGATTGCGTTCACTTTTGATGTATCTGCCACTTTCAGCTCACAATTTTATGCCACGTCCAATCGGGGCGCTGCCTAATTGCTCCACCACATTGTGCACTCTGTGCTCTGTGTATGTGTGTGTGTGTGTGTGTGCCACCACCTTCTTCTCCTTGCAACTGTGTGTCCATAGCTACATAGCACCATGCACACATCACATTTCCATTTCCGTTAAGGCCGCCGGGCAGTTGTTGCTGTCGCTGTTGCTGTTGCTGCCGTTGTTGTTGCTGTTGCTGCCACTGCCCGTCATTACTTGCGGCTTGTATTTGATATTAATACGAAAAAATCTGCAACAACAACAACAACAAACAACGAAAAAGTCAACTTTCGTTTTTTTTTTTTATTGTATATAAAAAAAAAAAAAGAAAAAATTGTTTCTTCTCTTGCGCCGGCGGCAAAACTACAACGCGCCGCAGTTAGAAGCAAGCATATCCTGCGCTTGCGGCGCATCCTTTTGCTCTGCAAAACATAATTGGCGTCTGAAGGCGTGTCTCCACAACAGACTTGTGTCTAACATGCGCCACGCCAGAGACACAGCAACAATTTCAAAATGCTCTTAGAGAAAAATATATAAAAAAGGGCGAACCAAAAGGCTGAAGGTTGCATAAAAAAAGAGGGACATGCGCTTTGGGGCTTTGGTGGCAAACGCAAAAATTTTAAACAGTCAAACTAGCCAAATAACGGTATTCCCAATGTGTGTATGTGTGTGTGTGTGATTTAATTGCAGTTGTTTTTTTTTATTCTTGCATTGTTAGAAATATTTTTCAAAGGAATTCAAATGGCTGCAGAAAAAGAATGTTAAATGCGTCATGCAATACGCGAAGAAATCTTATCGGACAGCACAAAATGCTAAATAACATGCAAAAAAAAAAAAATAAGCCAACCGAAATAGAAATAGATGTAAACATGGCTTAAATGAGATTTCCTAAACAACAATAACAAAAATAACAAAAAAAAAGGTGTAAAAAAGAAACCATAAATTGAATTTTCACCGTCATTCACTAATGAATATAGCTACAAATATATATATATATATATATATTTATTTTTTTTATCATCTTTTATTTCTTAAACAAATCATTAACCTAAAAAATCTGTCAAAAATTCATCAATGAAACGTAAACGTTCGCTGCGTTCGCTTATAACTTGACCCCGCAGTGCCATAGAGTCATAGAGCTACAGAACCTCTCAGCGAGTCCAGTTAGAAATACTCAATCAATTAGACAAAGGGCAAAGTTAGGGCAAAAGGTAAAGCTCGTGTTGCGCAGTGAGAGAGAGAGAGAGAGAGAGGGAAAGAACTTGAATGTATGAGACAGCAACAGAATATAAGAAACAGCTGCAGGCAGCACTAACACTAGGTTCCCCCCTCTAAACTCTTTAGCTTGACTTTGCATTGAGAATTCTTGAAAAAAATGTTAAGTTGCAGCACGTTTTATTTAGACCTTGAAATTTTTAACTATAATTTTATGAAATATTATTAAATACATAAAGGAAAATAATAAAACAAAGTTATCATTGATTCAACAAAGATTTTATAGTCTCGCAAAAATTCGCAATTTTTGACTGATCATTTCTATGCTAAATATAAGTTATAGTAGTCCGTAGCTGTAGCTAAAACTAAAGCCTGTAACTTACAAACGTAAAGCTCAACAAGCAAAAAAAAAAACTTATGCAGACAAATTTGCAGGCCAATTTAACGATCACTAAGTGATCATGCCTATGGCAGCTATATATAGAATTTTGGACTGATGCGCGATACACTTTGTACCGCCTAATATGCAGCTTAGGAACATAAAAAGTAATTCTGTCAAGTTTCATTTAGATAACTTAAGGATAAATATGCCAAATGCTTGCTGGTCAAGAATATATATGCCTTATATAGATACTACCACGCTTTGTTCTGTGTGTTACGGAATTTAATTTATTATACCCTTGGGTCTACAAATTGCTCATGCTTATATTATCAATAATCAATTAAATTAAATATAATTATTTTAATCCAATTTTAAATCGAGGATTACTATAGTTCTGTCTCTGATTTGTAAATGCTAATTAATATGCAGTTGTTACTATAATTGCAATACCAGACAACAGACATAACAGCAGAACTAAAGCAAAATTCATAGAAATAAATAAGTAAAAATAAAATAAGATTAAAATAATTTACTCGTAACACTTGTTATGCTTCAAGTGTTTGAGACTCTAATGAAGTGATCTATGCGTAAAACTGTCAAAATCTATATATATATATATATATATATAATGATGCGATGATAGCGATTCATTTCATTTACCTTCAACCCATTCTTTGGGTTTTGGATTTTGTGACCCTTGGATGGAGACGCTTCATATTGAATGTTCGTTCAGAGTTAACCTGCGGCCATCTTCAACGGTTGACTTTAACTCCGTCGGTTTCTTCTGTCGACTCAGTTTTATCTTTATGTTGTTTTGCTGCCATTGACAAATGATTGGCAACTTGGCAAAAAAAATGAAAAAAGAACAGACTTGGAGCTAGTGCTGGGTGTCCGATGTCGGCTGTTTCTTGCCTATTGCCTCTGTTGCAGTAAAATAAAGAGAGGAACAGATAGTGTGTGTGTGTGCGTGTGTGAGTGAGAAAGAATGAAGAGAACTTTGCGCGATGCGGACGGCAGCAAAAACTCATCAATTAAAAGTGCTAATGGCTATAATAATGATATGTTAATATCACTCGTAGCTATCTATATGTTAGCCATATGTCTAACTATTCTGCTTTTGTTTTTCTTTTATTTTTATTTTTTTGCGCTTAGCTTAACTGCGGTTTTTTGTTCAGTTAACCAAGAAGACAAAAAAATAAAAAAGGTAACACAGCAGACATACGAACAAACACACAGACAGTTGTAAAAGGCCCCAAAAATAAAATGCTGCTAGGAAGAAAAAGCGGAACTCCAAAAAATCTATTGACAGCGACGTGAAAGAGAGAGAGAGAGAGAGAAGAGAGTGAGAGGGAAGTGGAAGACTCCGTTTTGCCATTTGGTTTTTTTGTTTAAATATTTTTTTTGTATTTTTGCCGTAACGAAGCTATAGCCCTAAGAATGTTGCATGATTAATTATTCTTTGGCGACTTTTCGGCGCTCTTTGGCGAAAAGCGCCGTGAAACCCAAAAAGCAACCATAATACATTCATAAGTTTTTCGTATACAGTATTTCGCTGTTTCAGTTCATTAGCGCATTTCTTTATTTGAAAACAAAAAATATCAAAAAAAAAATATATATATATATATGCATATATACTATATAAAAACATACGATCGATCGGTGTTGAACACAGTTCGCCGCCATATATGTGTCATATTAATTAAGGTTTTTGTTTATTTTTTGTTTTCTGGCACAACCGTTGTGCATGTGATGCAAGGCAAAACTGCAAAACTTAAGTTCTGTTTATGCTTTTGGCTTATAGCTTATGGCTTGTAGAAAGTAGTTTCTGTTTCTTTAATTTTTCAGCTGCTCAAGCATCTGTCAGGTGACGCTATTTGTATGAATATGCTATCTATATGCATGGGGGTATTGATCTGTGGAAATCTTATGAAAATTGTAATTTTGTTCCTGCATGTAACTTAATTTTTTTTTTTTATTTTAATAAATTTTATAAAAACAAATATACAAAAATTCAATAAAAATATTTAAAAATATTAAAAAAATAATTAAAATAAATTTAAAAAAAAAATTCTAAAATCTTTAGATATAAAAAAAAAATATTATTTGGCACAATTAATTTTTTAAGAATTTAACTAATAAAACTCTAAAATATTAAATAAAATAAATATTTAGAAGTATATAAACCCAATTATATTAAATATAAAAAAAATTAAAAGATCTTTAGCTATAAAAAAAACAAATATTATTATTTAGCAATAAATAAATATTAAATTTTTTCATAGAACTAACTAAATTTATTTGTGAATAATAACAATAACATTAAAAAATATATAATAAAAAAATTTTTAAATATTTAGAAATTAAAATATTTACATTTATTTAAATAAATTTATGTAAATAAATAAATAAATAAATATCATTAAATAAATATTAAGATATTGAAAAATTAATAAAAAATAATTTGCATAATTAATACTTAGAAAATTAAATTAAATTTTCAATAAAATCTTAAAAAATACAATTGAAATCAATATCAAATTCTAACAAAAGCCACGAAAAAATTAATTTTATTGTATTGCAAAACTTTTTGATATATGTTAAATATTTAATTTATTGATTTCTTTGTTCACTTTTTTTTTGGCTGATTTATAACTTCAATCAAAACTCATGAATATGCACGCATATGTGCCTAGCCGTAGGCTGAATCGGAATCTGATTTATGGCTAAAAAAAAAAGGAAGAGAGATACAGATACTGAGATACAGATACAGATGCTGGATGCATGATGCCCCTTTTGATGCCTGATGCTGGCTGTCTCTCCACAATATGCCAACAATAAATATAAATACAAGAAGAGCAACAACAAACAAGATGAAGAAGCAGAAGAAATGTATATGCAAAAGGACGATGAAGCGTAGGTCAATGCAGGGTCTTGGACTGACAGGCCAATCGCCAATAAATAAGCCAAATCCAAAATCCAAAAGCGGGGCAAGAGAGAAACGAGAAGGCATGTTGCGAATATGGGGAGGGGGGTGCACAGAGTGCAACCATCATTGCGAATTGGCCAAGGTTCAAGTCTGAAGTTCAGCACTGAAAGATGCGCTGGATGATGCTCAAGCATCATTGGTCCGGTCCGCTGCACCAGCTGGATGGACATGCACATTTTTCACCATTTTCAGATTGATACGTGTTGGAATTTATATTTGTTGTTGTATTTGTTGCAGGGAAACGCGTGTGCAACATGTTTATTTCTGACCCATCTCGCCCCACAACTCCTGCCTGCCAGTCGAAAGCCGGACATAAACATGTGATATATGCGTCTGCCATTGTTTGAGGTCTCGAGGTTTCTCTCTCTCTCTCTGGATGAGTCTCTTCTGTTGGAGTCTGTGTAGGAATCTGGGCGATGGCGATATCTTTGCTTTGGCATTGAGCCTCACTCATGCGTAGGACTAATGATTGGTTTGTGTTATATGTATGTATGTATGTGCGGTGAGGTTAAGAATTATTGTTGAACTTCTGTGGCGGATGTAGTGCATCATTTGTAAGCGTTAATGATAGGTCAGAAGACATCAAGCTTTAAGCTTAACTTAGATACAACATTTGCTTGCAATTTTAATTGTTACGCGTCGACCAAAAAAAAAAAAAAAATAAAAAAATAAAAAGAATTTTTTTTCATTCATACGAAAATTTATGCATCCGTCGGCTATTTTTTTTTTGAAGCAGACATTTTCGATAGCGTCGGCGTTGACGTCGGCCATTTGCTGGCTAAAAAGAGTTCAAATGGCATAGCAATAGTCGTCAGTCGTCAGCAGTTAGTAGTAGTCCAGGCATTGCGTGCCAGAAGCCCATCACAATCTGGCTAAAGGAATATATATATGCATATATATAGGACCGAGAAATTGCAGCCAATTGTAATGCAAAAATAAAAAGCAAAGTTCTACCGAGTATTTCACTCACTATTCTGTTGACGTGGCCAAAAACGGCAAAGAGCCAAATGCGAAAATTCAACGCTAACGCCAACGCCAACGCAATACGCCCCAAAGCCAATTTTGAATTTAACTTTTTTGCGGCTAGATATTTGGGCACAAACCAAAAAAAAAAAAGTTTGTTATTCTTGTTGTTGTTGTAGTTGTTGGTGGGTAACAAGTTTGGAAAATTTGCGTTTCCGGCATTTGCAAATTTACAATTCGCGCCTTGCATTTTGACAGAGATGGAGCTGTTGGCCCAAACTATTTGTGGCTAAATGCGGTAGGGTTGCTGGAGAAGGGCGACCGTTTGTATAAGAGAGCATTGTGGGGGATGTATGTGTATGTGTGTGTGTGTGTGTGTGGATGGGTGTTAGAGCTGTCTGCGGTTGACTGGCATACTAACTGCCATACTAACTGGGCAAACGTTATGTAAACGTCTTTGCGCGCACGTTTCGTATATATATATTTTTTTGTGGTTGTTTGGCAAAGACTTAGAGAGAGAGAGAGAGTTTAGGGTTAGATTCTTTGGATCTGGAACTAACTTACATTTAACATGCAACATACTAGAACATACAACATATATTGTTGTAATTGCATGCGTGGTGCTGCATGATATCAAAAAATATTCAGAGTGTTGGTTACTTGCCGCGCCATTCAACTCTCACCTCGAAACGGAAATGCTGTCAGGTAAAGCAGGCGCAGTCGGGGGCACATGGCATTGGTTGAGTCGGCGGGGAGAGGGGGCACCATTTGCTGTTCCATTGACTCAATAAAGCGCAAGTATAACAAGCTATAGATATATATATATCGTATATTGAAAGATCAGTGTAGCTAACCTTAACAAGATCAACTGCTAGTTTATTTATTTTTTTTTTTTTCAATTTTTTTCGTATCGTGTTTCTTTGCGTCCGTCCCGCTTGCATATAAATCATAAACACAAAGTGCGCCAGCACAAACAAAATGAAACGTCAAATTAAAATGCAAATTTAATTGATGTATCGGTCAACGGCGGCAACTAGTTTCCAGACAGCACTAACACACACACACACACACACACATACACACGCATTTATATGGCCTAGTGGAGTGACCAGAGACTAATCATTAGACGCTTATAGAGCCACTGCCAGAGCTAAACTTAAAAAAAAAACTAAGCTGCGCTAAAAACTGCAGCGGAAATTACACGAAACATAGACATAGCTGCATAGTCATAGTCATAACCACAGCCACAGAGCCACTGCACCACAGAGCTGCATAGCCACAAAGCCTAATGCAATCTTTGGCAACGCGCGCGCGCTCCACTTGCAGCTTGCTGTTTGCTATTTGCTATTTGCCGTTTGCAGTTTGCAATTTGAAACGCTGCAACTAATTACACGCATTTCGCATTTGGCCAAAAGGAGTGCCACGCCATCATACAACAAATCCAGAGGCCGCAATGCCTTCCAGACATTGAATATTGAAGAACGCAGGATACGTGCTTGCCGCCTATTAAGTAATAGTTGTAGGCCGACTAATATCTGTGTTGCTTTATGGGCGCAGCACTTAGAGGGCGTGCGCTTGCAGCAGTTACTTGCTTCAAGCTGCTAACCACATCAAGCATCAGGCCATCAGGCATCAGGGGGGGCAACAGCAACAGCAACAGTTGTACAGCTGAAAGTTAAAGACATCAACAATGCAGCTGCAACTGTAAATGCTGCGAGGATATTATCATTAGGAAAGCGCCTGTCATTTAACATTTGCTATACATTTCATATCTTGATCGTCAATTCACGATCTGCTCTCGTTTTAAGCTTAGTTTAAATTTATATTTTTAGCTTAAATGCAAGTCTTAATGTTTAAGAGTGAAATTAATATAAATATAAATTTTAATTTTAACAGATATTATAAATTTTGTATATATAAATTAATATTAATTTTGATGTAGTAATATATTTATATAAATTTTATTTTTTTATATAGTTATTATATTTTGATGTAATAATATATTTATTTTTTATATGTATTTATTATATAAATTAATATAAATTTAATATTATTATATTTATTTTGTTAAATTAAATTAATATATATATATTTTCAATTTATTTTATTATTATATAAATTAATATAAATTTAAATTTATGAATATGTTTATTTTTTTTATTATTAATTTATTATATTTTGATGTATTAATATATTTATTTTTTTTATGTATATAAATTAATATAAATTTAATTTAATAATATATTTATTTTATTAAATTAAATTTATATATAAATTTTATATACATAAATTAATATAAATTTTGATGTAGTAATATATTTATATAAATTAATATACATTTTATTTATTAATATGTTTATTTTTTTTTATATAGTTATTATATTTTGATGTATTAGTATATTTATTTTTTACGTATTTATTATATAAATGAAATGAAATTAATATTATAGTTATTTTGTTAAATTAAATGTATATATAAATTTCGAATATATAAATTAATATAAATTTTTTTACTATAAATATAAATTTCGTATATATAAATTGACATAAATTTCGATTTATTAATATATTTATTTTTTTTATGTATTTATTATATTAATTTAAATTAATATTATATTTATTTTCTTAAATTAAATTTATATATAAATTTAGAATATATAAATTAATATAAATTTTTTATTATATATGTTTTTTCTTGGTATATTTGGTATATATAAATTTCGATTTATTAATATATTTATATTATATTTATTTTATTAAATTAAATGTATATATAAATTTCGTATATATAAATTACTATAAATTTTGAAGTCTTAATATATTTATTTTTTTATTTATTTGTTATATAAATTAATGTAAATTAAATTATTAATGTGTTAATTTTTTTTTTATTTATTTATTATATTTTATATTATTATATTTTTATTTATTTATTTATTATATAGACTAATATAAATTTAATTTATTAATATATTTATTTTATTTTTTACTTGTTTATTATATAAATACAAATTTACATATAAATTATTTATATATAAATTAATATAAATTTTAAAATAATTTTATATAGAATTTATTATAAATATTTAAAGCAAAACTCATAGCAATATTTAGCCTTGATCTTTATATCATTTTGAGCAATTAAATATTTTTTTAAGCCTAAATTATAATTGAATATATTAAAATAAATATTTTCTAGTCTTTTGTCGGTGCTTTAAAAGTGTATTAAGAATATATTATATATTTTATATATATTTAAAGTATTTGCTTTCGGGCAATGCATTTACTTTTTCCATATGCAACTCGTTGTCTAATTAAGATTTAAAAAAATGGAAACCGATAACATTGAAATTGTTTAATTAGCAGATTTATCGATAAGTTTTATAAATTCTTAACATATTACAGCTAAAGGAATTTACATACTATACTGCATACTATATATGTATATATTTATATTCCTATATATAATCAAAGTTTTAACCCGTCATGCGATGCTGGGCAATTTTATAGCTATGTATAAGGTTCAGCTGTAAAGTTGAAAGGTGTCTTTCAATGTCAGCCGTGGCAAAAGTCAAAAGACAAAAAAAATTGTAACTAGCAATGCAAGTTGTACAATAACAACAACAACAACAACAATAAGAACAACAGCAACAATAAACTTTAAGACAACATTGATCGATGCCAGGCGGCAGTCAATGGCAAAAAAAAAGGCAACAACAAAAAGAAGTTTTAAGTTTCGCATTTCGTACATGCAGATGCACGTAGCGCATGTATCTCTGACAGATACTTAATACACACACACACACACACACATATATATATATATACACACTATGACTGTGACTGTACCCATGTGTCTGTGTGTTCTTGAAAATGTTCAAATTGGCTTCGGCTGCTGTCGCTTTGCATGCAAGCCATTTGTTGTTCCCTCTCTTGCTGTTGCTGCTGTTGTTGTTGTTGTTGCCGAGACTTTTTTTTTAAAGATACCTTCTTTTTTTTTTTGCTTTGTGCAGCTGCAGCCAGTTGTGGCCAAAATGGCTGCCAGAGCCATGGACCAGGGGCCCCAGTCCTCATGCGGCTGCTTATTTTTCATCTTAGTTTTGCTTGTTGTTGTTGCTGTTGCTGCTGCTCTCTGTGCTTTATCGTCTGCTGGAAATCTGCGCACGTTTTGCTGTTGCTGTTGCTGCTGCTGCCGCCACCGCCGCAACATTCGGTTGGTTGACTGGAGGCTGCTGTAGGCCCTTGAAGTCTTTGCCATCGCCATCGCCATTGCCATATCTCGACGACTTTCGGCTTTTTGGTCTTTTCGAGTCTTTGGCGCAGCATGGCTGCATTGCAGCTAAAGTTTATTCTTTGCTTTTATTTTTTTTTTCATTTTTAATTTTTTTTCACAAGAAATCTTCAGCGTCAGTTGCAGCATTGCCTTCTTTGCCAATTCTGCGCTTTCCCCTCGCTTCGCTAGCAAGCAAGCTGTCAGCCACTTGGCAGCGTGTTTGTTAACATATTGTATTTTGAAGGCGTGGGAGCCGCATTGCAGTTCAGGCACAGACAGACGGATGGACTGACAGCAAGACAAAAGGCAGCGCGAGAAGCAGCGAAACTATGGAAGAAGTTGAAAAAGGCAAAAACAGAAGAAGTTGAAGAAAAAAAAAAAGAAAGAAACGTTTTAATGTTGCCTTTATTTTTTTTCTGCTGTTTGTTGTTGTTGTTGTTGCCTTTTGACTGCTTTAAACGCCATTTTCCCTTGACTTGCTTTAAGTTGTTGTTGCTGTTGCTGCTGCTGCTGCAAAAAAAAAAACACTTGGACTTGTATTCTTTTTTATGTCTGTCTATTTCTAAGCCCTGGCCATGTTATTTGTCAATGCATGACAATTTTATTGGCTTTTTGTGGGCCTCTGCGACTGTGCGGCCCTTTTTTTTGCCAACTTTGATGGACACATCTTTTGCGGTTTTAGGCCAATTCCGTCGCATAGAGACAGACACTTTAATTTTTGCAACGTTCAGCTCTCTTAGCGTCTCTTCTCTTGTTGCTGTTACTGTTGCCAAAGGGACAAAAGGCAAATGGCAAGAGTCGCAGGCTGCGTGCACAGTGCTCAGAACTTAAGAGACAACAAACGTTGGAGATGTCGATGTCGATGGCAATGGCGACTATAGGCTACATTTAAAGCCTGGCACGAAGTAAATCACATCACGATCAGCAGCAGCAGCAGCAAGCAAGCAAGCTACAAGCAGAAAAGCGAGCAGCAACATGCAACTTGGACAACTATTGATATCGACATCGACAGCGAAAGCAACATGGACAACGACATGCACATGGACATCAAGATCTCGAGCTCAAACTCAGTCTCGGGCATTGCTTAATTATATAGTTTGATTTGTGTTTGGCGATATTTGGTGATTTGCGCTAAAGCGGCAAATCATGATCTACGGGTGTCGGAAAATTCAAGGAAAAATACGTTAATTTGCCAGCCCAAAAAAAATAAAAAAAAAGACAAATACAACAGCAAAAATAAAATAAAAAAAAAAAACACACACACACATTGAAGATTTGAATGCGCGTTTGCGGCGTTGGCGTCGCTTGCATTGATTGCTAGCGGCACTCAAGGAAATCACACGGAATCGTGGCCAGTTTGAAGTTTTTCTTTCTCTCTCTCTCTCTCTCTCTCGCTCTCTATTTTTTTTTTTTCACTTTCGGTTAGTTGCTGTAACAGCGTAACTGCAACTGCAAAAGCTAAGAATTCATTGTCTTGCTTGGTTGACTTGTTTCCACCAATGGCCCCGCGGTCACATTCCAATTGCTTCTCCGTTTGACGTCGGTTGCCGTCGCCATTTCTGTTTTTTTTTTTTTTCTGTTTAGCTGTTTGTTGTTGTTGTTGCTCTAGCTGTGGTTATGGCTGTGGCTGTGGTTGTGGCTCTACACAGTGCTTGTGCTTTGTGCCTTTTGCCTTTGCCCGTTGCTGGCATGTATTTTGCATATTGACGCGCGGCATTTTGTAAGCACATTTCACAGCGCGCAATTGGCATCGACAGCAGCAACAGCAACAACAACAACAACTTGCTAGCTTGACTGTTTCGTGCCAAGATAACCCAACGATAACCAACAACAGCAACAACAACAACAACAACAACAATGACGACGACGACGACTACAGCACATGCATGTGGGGCCCAGAGCACCTTTAGCAAATGTAAAATAACTCACGACATCTCGACAAGCCAAAGCCAAAGCCAGCCCAGCTCATGACTCATGCAATACCCACAGCAACAGCAACAACAACAGCAGCAGCAGCAGCAGCAAGAGCAGCAACAACTAACAGCACGACCCCAAAGTCAGTCCGCAAATCAACGCCAACACTCAGGCGAGAAAAAAGCTAACTATGAATGTCTATACTTTCCATATAAAATATATATATATATATATATGTATATCTGTTTACTAAGCTGCAGTTAGCCAATTCATATGAAATAGAAAAAATAAATATATATATGTATACAGTGGCTCTAAGTTTTTTTGTGCAAGAATAAAATAACTTTGCACGAAATAAGCTGCTTCAGTACAGAAATTATCTCAATAATATTTATTAATAAATTTAATAATTTACTTGTTTTAATAATTAAGAATATCGTTCAAATTTTTTCAATTATCTTTGCAAATTAAATAGCAGTATCGTCTTGTATTCTTGCACGAAATAAACTTTGAGACACTGTTATGTCTACACAACCAACTACTGACATTTTTATTGAGTGTCTGTTTGATGGACTTGAACATCACGCCACAAACGGTTTGTTTTTCCACTGTACAACTTACATTCATATTATATTATTATGTACTGAGTATTATGCTGTTATTTATTTTTTGTTTTTATTATTCAGTTAATTCCAGCTATCTTAGTAGTGTCAGGCCGCTGGCAAATACTTTTTATATGCATTATTTATATTATATATGTATGCGATCAAAGCATTATTATTACACTAGCAATTTGTTAAAGTTGATTTACTAAACTCCATAGTAATTGTTTATATTTAAAAAAAAAAAAAAAAAACGAACACATTTTTAAGGAATTTCACTAATTTATTAATTTGCAAGTCAATCAGCAGAAAAAGAGTTAATTAAAACGTTTACAACGATTAACTACTACTGCTGCTGCTGCTAAAAATTCTTATTGTCTTTTCTCTTTCTCTTCCTTCGCTTCTTTGTTGTAAGTGTTGTATCGATATTATGTATTTTGTTATCGATCTATTTAGGATTAATAATGTGTTACTTTGACAGATAGTATGTTGCACTATTGCTTACATAGGAGTGTGACCTTTATTTAATTGTTTAAGTATCGATAAGTATTTTTTGCATATTTGCTCATTCTTAAGCTTGCAAAAGTTGTAATTGTAGAACGTCAAAAATATTAAAAATCAGTATATATAAATATGCACACACTTGGAAAGTTACATAAATATATATGAACTGCTGCTGCTGCTGTTACAACTTTTGCGATCTACCTACAATTGCTCTTTTGTCTAGCCAGTACAAAGTCCGTCGCATTTCCAACGAATCAATAACCATACATCAAAAGTAATACACAACACACACATAGGTATGTATATGCAGTAGTGTAGAGCAGAGTGCGAGAGAGAAGGAAGGAGGATCAATACGTCTTGCTGCTGGTCAGTGCAAATTTCTTCATTGGATCACGCTGTAGTCAGTCAGTCAGTCAGTTAGTCGCATCCTTTGCCTTTTTTTTCTTATTTTTATTTTTGGTCTCAACCCATTTTGATAGGACTTTTGATTTATTACAAATTGAAGTTGATTTTAATCGAGTGTTTGCCAAAGTCCGCACGCTTCCATACAGTATCAAAAAACTGGGCGAGCGATAGCTTTGGTTTTATTTTTATATTTTTGTAGACTCTCCTTGATTCAGATTCAGGTTCGATGCTGACGCTGACGGGCTGATTGATGAGGAGTGCAGCTGTCGAGCGCGTTTGAAATTTATGACAAAATATATGAGCAGCACTTTATCAAGTTGCAGCGATCGCACGGCGGCACGCTGCTGCTGAATATTAATTGGAGCAACTTTTAGGAAAGTGTTTTCCATTTAAATTGAATTCGCATGCGATGTGCGATGTCAGCCTAAAGGCCATGAAGCATATTGTATATATAGTATATATATTTATATATATATATATATATGTGTATAGGTAGAAAGAATATTATTTTGATTATAATGTGATTATTTATGCCTGGTCGCGATGTTGATGTGCTGCGCTGCGCCCAACTTGACACTGATGGAAAGATGAATTCGCTTACTCCTCTGTCTATGTATTATCTGTATGTATATTTGTGTGTGTGTGTGTGTGTATGCATGCAACGAATTGATTTCAAAATTACAGTAATTTTCACAATTTTCTAATTATTTAATCGATTATTGATTTTTGATGTGCGCTAAGTGGATCACTTAGTGCGTGAGAAATTGATGTGAGAAATCATTCGCAACGTTTAACGTCCAGGCGTCTGGCCAATTGATGATGGGCATGAGGTGTTGATTTGCCTTGACGATCAGTGATGTCGATGTATATGTGTATGTCTCTCTCACATATATATATATATATATATATATATATATATATATATATAAGCAACGGGAGCAATGCTGCTTCTTTGTGTTTGAGCCGCGTGTAGGCGTAGCTAAAGCTAAGCACCGGCTAATGACTCAATTAACTCAACAATTTGTTATGGAAATTATCAGCTGAAACTCACACTTAAAGCTCAATTTCAATCTCAGACTCAGCTGGTCAGTTGTATATGCCATGAAAAGCAAGAGTTTAGTTATCCCCCCACCCCTTCCACTCTCTCTTCTCATGCTCCTTGTCATATAAAAAAAACAAGCCGAAAAAATTAAACGTCAAAATTGTTATTTTGCCAATTGAGACGAAAGTGAAATTTAGCGTTGCGGCAAAGTGCCAATTGCAGATGAGGCATAATCTTTCATTCTTCTTCTTCTTTTTTTTTTGAGGCCAATTTAAGTGTCGTTTCGTTTACTTTTTTTTTCCTTGTTGTTGTTGTTGCTGCAGTTTCTATGGCCTGCGCATATTTGCGGGTGTTACAATTTTTGTTCGCAAAACATAAAATTGATGACTCTCTTAGCAGCCACAATTTCAGACTCTTTATCTCTTGCTCTCTCTCTCTCTCTCTCTCTCTCAAACATACATGCATACTATCTCTTTTGCCCTTTCTCTGTTTATGTTGCTATCTCACTCTACGTTTAGCCTAAGATCGAATAAGATATAATGATAATGCTGATGACGAACGTAATGAGCTGCAATTGTTTGCCGCTTTGGAGTGTGCCACGATTCTGGCCAAGCTCCCGTCGTCATCGTCATCGTCATCCACATCTTCATCGGCAGCTCGTCCCTTCAACCAGCTATCCATCCATCCATCCAGCTCAGACCTGGCCTGACTGATTACACTTAAGTGGCCAATAAGATTTGTATTTGTACCGTGCCGTTCCGTTCCGTGCAGTGCAGTGTAAAAGTAAAGTAGAGTCTGTGGTTTGATCTCTGTTCTGGTTTTCAGTTGATCTTCAACGATCGTTTACTGTATTTTTTTTATTTCATTTTTTTTCTGCTTCAAGTTTTGGGTCGTCGATTTGTACAATCATTTTTTTTTTTTATTTTTTATGGTTTTGATTTTTGCGTACGCTAGGTTGTCGCAGCCCATGCCATGAAATTATGCCAATTATTACGGTACAACTGTCACAGAGAAGTCAATGTACAATCTAGAGTTTGGTTTCTGCTTTTTTTTTTTTGGTCATTAGAATGTCAACAAAATTTGCTGACAGCGATTTATAGAAAATTGCTTTAACTTAATTTTGCTTTATGCATATGCATCCTATATGCATATCCGATTTGACAGAATTATAGAATGTTAGTTATAGACTAAAACCTCACGACTAATACTAACTTCTTAAGTCTTTGCAATTACCAGTTATATGTACATATATTACTCTCAACCCTTTTCTTGTAGTGCTGGTGAATTATTTAATACTTACCATTGGCTATTGGATATTGTAACATCCGTCAAAGTCAATGTGTAACAGCAGTACAACGATTTTCGTGTCATGCGTAGACTTTATTTGTCTTTTTATACCCGGATAACCATAGGATACTAAGGGTATACTGCCTTTGTGGCACTGGAAAGTGTATGTAATGCTCATAAAGAGACGTGGCACAGGTTCAACTACCAAAACAAAAGAATCATTTCTGTCTGTACGTCTCTGAAGATCTTTATCTTGGGGACTATAAGAGCTAGAGACTTTATTTCTCTTTTTTTTTGGGGGGGTACCAGGTATCATATAGCCAAGCACATCCAACTGTAACTTGTTACTTGTACACATTTCGCATTTTGCATTTGAATTCAATTTACTTTGAATTATTCAAATAGAAACTATGCCCAGTCGACGGACTATTTGTTATTTGCCTGCCTGCCGTTTGTACCATGATGAAGGCCTCACACATTCATCATAATTCTGAAAGTCAATTCAAATATTAGCTATACTATAAATAGCTGCAATTTGCATATTCAACTCAAAGTTGTAAGTTTGCATTTCTATCGATAATTTGCGTAACAATTTGAATTTTTCGTACAATTTTATCCTTTGGTCCTTTGTCATATTTTCTTAGAAATTCAGTCGAAATTAATAGTTATTGCAATACTATGAAATATTCTTGGAATATTCAATAATATTCAACTCTCTATAGTTTGCTGCCAGCAAAACTAGCAATTGAATATAATTTCAAGCTACTAAAAACCATAAAATACCAATGCACATTTTGTCTAAAAGGTTTTAGCCATAAAAAAAAATAAGCAAATTGTCTTTTTTTTTAGCTTTTAGCTGTTATTGCTTTGAAAAAAAAGAGAACAAAAAAAATGTTAAAATTTCATTTATCTGTTGACAATTTTAGTTTTGTAATTGAAATATTTAGAAATTAATTGACAATATTTTAACGTTATTTTTATTTTTATTTAGTAAAAGCAAAACTCTAAAGTGCAGCAATTGTTGCTGATATGCAGCCAACACTCAATAGTTTGCAGCTGGTCACCCTAAAAAGTCGTTTTTGCACTGCTTTCAATATATCCTGACAAGCAGTTTAAATGTGCAAGCAGTTTGCACTGCAAGCAGTTTAAAGCAGTTCAAAGCCGCATACAGTGCAAAAGACAAGAGATATTAAACGGCCATTTTGTATTTTGCAGTTTCGTTTTGTTTTGCTTTGTGTTTTTTCGTGTTTTTATTTCGTAATTGTGAGTAGTGTGGAATTTATCTATTTAGCATTTTTAATAAGTATTATCGGCGTTATTTAATTGACTGGCAATTTGAGAACAAAACGCGACAATTGTAGCAAGCAGTAACTAATATATTAATTATGCGATTTAATTGAGTGAAGACACCGGGGAACCACAACGGCCAACAGCAATTACAGCAGCAACAACAAGAAGAAAAATTTAACCATGATTTTTTTTTTTTCTTTTTTTTGGCGTGTGAACAATTTGTTAGCAGCGTCGCCCTGAGCCCTGGCCAATTTAAGCACTTGCGCGATGTTACTTTAGCAGCTAAGCTTTGAGGCGTTGTTGTACAAAAAAAAAAAAAACAAAGTCATTAACGGCGCAAGTTTGCCGCTGGCATGCAATGCAGTTGCTGTTGTTGTTGTTACTGCTGCTGTGGCTGCTGCTGCTGCTGCAAGTTGTTAGTGCAAAGTTTTACACTGATCGGTCAGTGCATTTGACCAACTCACAACTCACAACTTCAGTTGCAACTAAACTCTTTGACTATGTGACATTTTTCAAATGCTGTTGCATGAGAAGAGAACAAAAGCAGCGACAAGTACAAAGTCATTCAGCCGCCTTCATAGCACGCCGCAGATTTTGCAGTTGCATTTCCGTGCTTGGCAAACGTGCAGCAATGCCCCCAAAGACAAACAGTTTTGTTTTGTTTTGTTGCTTGTGATTGCACGCACATCGCACAAATTCAGTTTTGGCAATGCAAGCAACATCAATGACAAAATCTCAAGCAAACGGTGTCACAATTTCTGCTGTGCTTGTTCTTGCTCTTGTTGCTGTTGTTGTTGTTGCTGTTGCTGCACATGTACTCACGCCTGTCTAAAGCTATTTCGCCAGCATTCATTCATTCAAAGCGGCAGATGTAGCTACACTGTATATGTGTGTGAGAGAGAGAGAGACAGCGCTATGTAGCTTGAAGACTTCAAGGCAACAGCAATCGAAGCCAAGCCTCAAGTCAAGTCAAGTCGAGGCAAGTCAAGTCAAGTCAAGTCATGTCATTGTCATTCACTTCTCAATCCCAGACACAGACACAGAGTCCGAGTCCAAGTCCGTGTCCAAGTCCGAGTTCGAGCTCGAATCCAAGTCAGCTGCAACTTCAAATCCCAATCAAATGTTGCTCAGCGCGCTCATTCTGCAAAAGGGGAATTGTGAGAATTTCCTTTGTGGCCGAGATGGATACGAACATGGAGGCAGATGTAGACGCAGTAGCAGGCGCAGCGGCCGATCTGGTCTTGGCGTTTTGTTAACAACAAGTGGAATGCAAACTTTCAGTTGCATCAAAAAAAAAAAAAAATAAAATAATTTCGGTGCAACTTCTACTGCTGCTGCTGTTGTTGTTTGTCGTTCAGGCAGCGTTGACATCCTCAACAACTACGAGTCGAACGCTTCGTCAGTCGCATCGCCTTTGGCGGCAGCACATCAAAGACACAAAAGACTCAACGCAGTTTTGCTGCTGCTGCTGCTTGCTGTTTGCTGTTGACGCTGCCGGCGTTTCTTTACCGCGCGGTATGATAAGAATTTTTCGTGCCTTTCAGCCGCGCTTTGTTAGCGGTTCTCGGCCAGCCGGCTGCTGTTACTGTTGCTACTGCTGTTGCTGCTGCTGCTGACTCTGACAATGTCTATAGCCATAGCTTTGGCTTTCAGTTAGTTGGCCTGGCCTTCCACATGGGTCACATCTTCTCTCCATTTGGGTTTATTAACCTTTACAGTTAATTTTTTTTTTTACATTTTTCTTTTTTTTTTTTTGCAAATGATTTGTTAACTGTCTGTCGCTATTGCTATCTCGCTCTCACACACTCTTTTAATACTTTTACAGCTATTTGGGGTTAAGTATTAGGTTCAATTACTAAATTTAAGGTTCATCATTGATAAGACAATCAGTTTATCAGCTATTGGCTATCAGTTCTTTTTTTTTGCGCATGTGCGTGTGTGTGTTTGTGTGTCTGTGCGTGTGTATTTGTGTGCGCTTGAATGCCTATCGCACAATTGCATCTCGTTTTTTTTTTCTACAGTGTCTGGCTTTGTGTCTAGGCGCTGACCGAATTTCGTTTTTTTTTTTGTATTTTTTTGGACATATTTAGAAGCTATTTGAATATTATTAACATCAGATAATTATATACACGCACAGCTACACCTACACACACACACACACACACAGACATGCATATACACGCACATTTTGTAGATCTGTCGATGCGAAACATAAAGTGCATGCAGGCGGCTGCCGGGATGAGCTGCCAGACAATGACATAGAAATGGGTCGCTGTTGTCTCTGCTTTTTATTTTCTCTCTCTCTCTGTGTGTGTGTGTGTGTTTTTTTTTTTTGGTCTATGGAAACCTGCACTCACGCAGGTAATTATTATAATTATCTTATGGGATGCATGAATGAACAGAGCCAAGCCGACAATATTATATCCTTTTGTGGCCTCTGGCCTCTGGCTTATAGGCATCTCATAGGCGTCCATCTTTGTGCAGTAGGCGTTGCCCAAAATGCAGCAGCAGCGGCAACCAAATGTGACTTTGCAACTGACACTAATTACACGCCGCCTGTGAAGCGACAAAGTAAGAGAGTAAATGCAAGAGAAAGTCTATGAGTGTGAATGAGAGAGAGAGAGAGACAGTGCTAGCTCATCCGGTAGGTGGCAACCTGTGCCGCCAACGCCAACTAATTGCGCGCCTTCGCTGTCAGCTATGAGCTGCTCTATCTCTCTCTCTCTCTCACTCTCTCTTACACTGTGTGAATCCTTTAAAGTTGCGGTAGCCAAAAATAAAATAAAAAATTTGTTACAAAAGTATTTTTTTTCTATATATATTTTTGGCCTTTGACGTTGCCGCGCGCACGTGCTGCAGATTACACGTTTCAATGACTTTTGGCGACAGTCAGAAAATAGCAAAAAAAAATAAAGAAAGAAAAAATTACAACGCTCAAAAGCGTCGCATCGCATCACAGCAGCACAGCAAGGCGACACGACGCGACGCGACGCTGTTACAATTTGTTGCCCATTGTTGGTAGTTGTTGGTCGCTTAATTAAGTTGACGCCGCAATCAAATCAAATCCAAAAACCAAATCGCACGCATATGGAAAGTCGTCGCCACGGGGCGTATGCAACCACCAAGCAGCAGCAGCAGCAAATGCTACCGAGGACTTGAGCATATGCTCATGATTCTTCTCTGTCTCGACTTTGACTTTGACTGCTGCTCCTTCTACTTCTCCTTCTCTCCAGCTACTGTTGCTTTTTCTTTTGCTATCCCTGCAATCAACATTTTATATAGAAGGAAAGGAAAGGAAGCAGCAGCTGGAGCTGGAGTAGAAGGCAGCAGGAAGAGACGACTAACGCGTGTGGTCTGCTAATTCGCTTTAAAGGCCTTTCAGGGTCGTTGCCTCAGCCTCAGTCTCAGCCTCTGTTGCTATCTCTATCTCTATCAATGTCGTAAACCCCATAACACCCTCAACAGCAGCATCGTTAAGCAATTCATTCATTCACTTATTCAATTCATTCATTCACTTTATTCATTGCGAATTGCGCTTATTGTACAACATTCAAATATTTCTAATATCCTTGAATGCATAAAATTGTTATTGTTATTGTTAACAGGAGGGATGTTTCTCTGGACTCTAGTGTCGATGTTTATTTACAATATTTGAGCAAAATATAATCTAAAAAAAAAAAATATCAATTGCTTTTAATGATATATTATTATATTTGAACGTTACGTTGTTGACTGTTTTGTTGCTTAACATATTCTTGCAGCTACCTCAACATAACAAGATACAAATTGAGGGTAACAAATTTCCAGGCGATAAAGTCCTTAATCTTAATAATAATTGTTAAATGATACATTATAATTTACAAAATCATCGATAAAAATAGATATTAATAGTTATACGATTTCTATTGATAAGTTAATAAATTATTGTACATTTTCGATTTATTTATAATGTTCAGTTTATACATATTCAATGAGTATGGAATTTTTTTCTCTTTTTTTTTAATGGAATATTGTTATATTTTTATAAGCTTGAAAGTGTATAAATGTAGGGTCCGTAAAGTATTTATATATTGCTGATCAGGCAGCAATCAAGGCGCTAGAGATCGGAAAAAAACTGAACATAGATAATACTTATTTGCATATAAGTCGTAACTTGCCTAATGGAAACCCTATATCATATAATTTTTTAAGATCTTTGGATATATGAGCTTTTGTAGGCATAACTTTTTGGTTTATCATGCTATGTGACTTACAGTATTTCAGTTTAGTAAAGCTCAATACATGTCTGCCAAGTTTTATCCAAATTGCGCTACTATATCATATAGCTGTCATAGGAACAATCGGACGAAAATTAAATCTCTATATGAAAAATTTTTTTGTGTATCAAGCGGCTGTAACTTGCAGAATTTTAGTTTAGTAAAGCCTAAAACATGTCTGCTAAATTTTATTCTAATCGCACTACTGTAGCATACAGCTGTCATAGGAACAATAGGACGAATATTGAGTCTTTGTCTGATAAACATCTTTCTTTGACCTTTGATCCTGCTGAAACTTACAGGAGAAAATATAATGCATGTGTACCAAATTTAAGCCAAATCATATTACTTTATCATAGACCCCAGCATAGTGCCAATATTTAAGATATAAAAATGTTACATAATAAACTTCACATTTAAGCTTTGCAAGTGTATAAAAAACTTCCGCTTGCTGTATAACAATTTTTGCTTGGCTTTTTTTTTATTATGCAGTTTAATTGGATTTTAGAATATATTAAATTGATTTGTTTGATATATTTTTAAATTATACAATTTAAATTAAGTTTTTTTTTTTATTGTATTTGTGTTTATAAGCTTAGAGCTTTCGGTCATAACTTTTGGTTTAGACAACGCCTATCGTTAGTTAGTTAATTAATTCCATAAGCAAAACTTAATTATTAAGTTATTAATATGTATTTATATTGAAATTTTTTTTGTAGGTATAGTAAATAATAAGATTAATATTTATTTATATGTTTATATATATTTAATATTAATTAGGAATAATAATATAAATTATATCTATAAATATTTGAGCTTCTACAATTTTTCAATATTTTTATTAGTATTAATTATTTACATGTTTAATATATATCATTATCATCATAAATGTGTATATGTATATATATATATGTGTTCTATATATTCTATATACATTCATATATATTCTATAACAAATCTTTACTTTATTTCTGTACATTTACAGTTGTTAAGCTCGTCTCAAATTTCCTACAAAATTCGATTAGAAATATATGTGTAAATATTCAATACAAAGAGTTTTCAATTTAAATTAGAGAGAATATGTATCCTGTGTCCTCTGCCTGTGGTAACTGTGACTAGGCTCTGAAAGATTGTACACTAATTTAGCTTGGAAAAAGGATAGCGACAAAATGCCAATTTGGGACAGCAGCAGCATCAAATGGAATTGTACAATATGGAGCAACAACTAAAATGAAAGGATGAGCAGCAGCAGCAGCTAGGAGAATGAGCAGCAGCAGTCGGAGAATAAGCAGAGGCAATCCTAGGATGAGCAGCGGCAGTCGCAGTATAAGCGGCAGCAGCTCGGAGTGTGAACAACAGCAGCTCGGAGTATGAGGAGCAGCAGCAGCAACTCGGGGGGAATGAGCATTCATTGAAGTGATGATGATTTGATTGAACTGAATTGCGAGTAACGTGTGCTCTGTCCGCTCGTCCGTCCGCCTGTGTGTCTGTCGATGGCTAACAGTAGACAGTTTCACAGTGTATAGAATTGCGATTGGTCTATAAGTAGGCTAACGTATTGGCATTCATTTTAAAGGACACTCTATGTAAATGGATATGCAAGGGAGTCGAAGAGTGAGGGGGGAGAGTAAGGGCAACTCTGTGTAGCTGGCGATACGATGCGTAATGTGTTGTCCAGGCAACATGTTGTTGCAACTCTATATATGTAGCTGAATGAGAGATGTGTTGCTCTTTGACTGTGGCACTGTGGTATGTCGCTCTCATTCTCTGCATGTGTGTGTGTGTGTGCATTGAATGTGGCTTGTTTTACACTCCAACGCATTTGAATATGCTGCTAATGGGATTTTGATGATGACAAAGTTGTTGCCACTGCTGCTGCTGTTGTTGTTGCCTTAGTTCTCGCTCTCTCTCACACTCTTTGCTGACATTGCAGTTGCTGCTGCTGTTGTTTTTTTTTTCTCTTTTCTTTTTGCTTTGTTAATTCAATTCAATTGTAATGAATATCAATTGAAATGTTGCAAGCTGTTGTTGCAGCATAAGTTCAAGTACGTGTCAATCGATGGCGACGTGCTAAAAGTAGACAAAAATAATTTCTTAGTTAAAATAAAAAATAAATATATATAGAAAACTTTTACAAAAATTTCATTGAAATTATGTTGCTCTAATGCGTACAAGTATATAAATGTCTAACACACACACACACATATACAGACACACACATATATATATATATATATACTTAGTGAAAACTTATAAAGCTGCTTGTCTGCCCAACCAATTATCGTTGTGGTGCACAGTTTATGGCCGCCAACATTGCCAGGCACTTCAATATACATGTCGTGCCCTTTCGACCCCAAGTCCGGATGCCAAAACAACAACAACAACGATGTTGTTGACGACAGTACAACAACAACAGCAGCAACATGAGCATGTCAAGCAGTAGCAGCAGCAACATAATGTGCCATTCACTTCCGTTAGGCCAAAGAAAGGCAAAAGATTCAATGGACGCCCCCTTAGTGTATGTGTGTGTTATAAAAATGTCCTGTTCATTACGCGCTGCTTTTTCTATAGTTGCTGTCAGGTTATGTATTATGCATAGACACCTACACACACACACACACACACATAACCCGATACATATACATATAGAGCCTGCTGCTTGCCTTTGCCATTGTGCTGCTCGTATTCGTTCATTCGGCTGCCATTTGTATGTTATACTACGGACGTTGCTGCCACATTGCGGTTACATTTTCACGCTTTGCGCCACCAACTTTACCGCACTGTCTACGTCTGCGTCTACGTCTACGTCTCCTGCTGTTTACTTTTTACAGGTTGCGGGTTGTAAGTTGCCAGTTGCCAGAATTGTGAGTTTGCGGTCTATGCGGTGGTTGGTTTTCCAGCCCCCAATGTTAGAGCTAGGTAGCTTAGGGTAGCTGCCGCTACTACTACTGCTGCTGCTGCTGCTGTCCAACATGTACGTCCCCTTTTTTTTGTATTTGTATTTGAACAGTTTGCTTTTGCCGTGCAACTTGTACAATTTGGGCGTGTCATTCAAATACCACAGTCCGTGGGTGGCAAACGGCTGCCGTTGCTCACGCTATAAGCAAAAAATAAAAATAGTAAAATAAAACACACACACATACACAAGCATATACTCACACCCACTACCGCCCCTGTGACTCCAACGAAGCGCAACATTTGTATACTAGTTCTTCAGAGTTCGTGTCTCGTGCTTTTTTTTTTTTTTTGGTTTTTCCATTTTCATTTCGTCAACGAAACTGTTGAAAGTTGAGTTGTTGTATTGTGTGTCCTTTGCCCTCGACAACTTTATTGCGCCGCCCCAGCCTGAAAAATGGCTGTTCTCTTCTCTGTTGCTGCTGCTTCTTCTTCTTCTTTTGCTGTACCCTCTTTGCTGTGCTTTGTATACGACAGCAACAATAACAACAACAACAATATGGCTTATTATTGGCCGTCTGCTGTCCATTGTTAGCACGTTCGATTATTTGTGTCTTAATTAGCGTTTGTTAAGATTTGTTGTTGATGTAATAAAACTAATAAGCCGCCGCTGCCGCTCGCACACAAACACACACATACACAGAGGCGAATAAATACTTTTTACCGCCTTCTTTGACCATACGATTTCTTAATTGCATTTCAATTTCCATATATCGATGTGTATGTGCGCCTATCGATGTTTGTATGTATACATACATATGTATGTACATATATCGATGTTTACGTATCGCTATGTATTTGTGCAAGTTCTGCCATCAACAACACAACACAATAACAACAAAAACAAATATAATTGGACAGCCTCAACAAGCGAGTTTAATAATAATAATTTTGTTGCCTGATTAGCAGCTGGTATTATTTTTTTTTCTCTCTCTATTTACCTAGATCTTATAATATATATACACACATATACATGAATATATGTAAGTGTATGCATATATAGTTGCTTATTTTTCTTCAACTAATTTGTAATTTGTGCTGCTACTCACTCACCCGTCCGTCTCCTACGTCAGCGTTGTCTATTCTATTCTATTCTATTAGTTGAAGCGACTGCCAATAATAACAATGGCAAAAGTTTTCGTAATTGGTCAAAGTTTTTCCTTACACCTCAATTAACACTCAATTTTTATTTTGTCAGTTTGGGCTTTGTGCCTTCTCATTGATGTGTGAATTATTATTCACGTACAATATTTATTATCAATATTCATTTGATTTGATTTGATGAGTGTGACAAATTTGTATAATTTTTTTTACAATATATTTTCAATCAACGAGACACACATTTTGCCTAATGATTGCCTAGATTTCATATATACAATATTAATAATTAATTTAAAGTGCCAATGAAAATTGTACAAGTGCAATTTGAATGCAAGGTTGACAGATTGACAAATATTTGACGCACGCAATAATATTTCAATATATTTTTCAATTGTTATTATTTAGCAAAGCTTATAATTTATTTGTTTTAACAATTTCTTATTGACGATGTCATTCGCCTATGTTAATGTATGTTACCCCTGATCTTAATTTGGCACGCTTGCTGCTTCTTCTTCTTCTAGCATTTATCATTTTTATAGTTTTTTTATAGTTTTTGTTTAAACAGCTGTTGGCCTCTGTGGTGTCAGCTGTTGGCATCTGATATGCTGATACATAGTAAGTTGTTCATATATAAAGCAAAATAAATTTTTTAATTATCACATAGTGTCTCAATGAATTATCTACAAGTTCAAATTCTTTGCTTATCACTGCAATTGTTCTACTTGCTGCTAAGCAGTCAAGAAGGAGCTAGCCAAAATGTTCAGCCACGTATTGTGGGCGGTCAGGTAACATCACAGTCAGCTGTTGGTGGCTATGTTATGAATATACGCAGTGATGGCAGATTAATTTGTGGTGGTTCATTGGTAACACCACTCTATGTGGTCACAGCAGCACACTGTGTCTATAATACAGCAACGAATCGTTTGACCGTACAAGGTGGCGTCACCTTGCTTACTCAAACTGGCGTTGTTAGACGCGTTCAACGATATTATATTCCAAGTGTCTATAATCCAAATCAATTGAATATGGATGTGGCTGTGGCACGTTTAGATGGTGTCATGCAGGGTAATAATATTGCCACAATTCCCTTGTGCAGTGTACAGTGGACCGCTGGCTCCTATATGCGTGTCTCTGGCTGGGGTGCCACTAGCTATGGTAACACCAATACACCCACACAATTGCGTACAGTGCAATTGCAGCTAATTCCCAAAGAAGTCTGTCAACGCATGTATGCCGGTCGCAGCACAGTGCCAGCGTCCAGTTTCTGTTCACTTAGCGCTGGCAAGGACAGTTGCACTGGTGACTCTGGTGGCGGTGCGATCTTCAATAATCAATTGTGTGGTGTTGTCTCCTCTGGTCTTGGCTGTGCTAATGCACGATATCCAGGCATCTATACGAGCATACATCGTGCACGTAGCTTCATTACAAGCATCATTGGCAGCTGAGTGGGGATAACGGATGTATAATATTAATAGTGGAATATGTTGTGCTACAAATTCCAATTGGACAACGGGACAACACGTCGAGAAGATGCTCTATATTAAGTTTTGAATATGTTTATGAAATATATATAAATATTTTTTACTTTTTTTAATGTTAATAAATTTGACTTTTACATCACTTGTCTTTGATTTTTTTCTGTTTTGTTTTGTGCTACAAATTCCAATTGGACATGTTAATAAATTTGGCTTTTACAACACTTGTTTTTGATTTTCTTTTTTGTTTTGTTTTGACAGTTGACAAAGTGCTTTGCTGCTTGACACATGTTCATGATACTCTGATTAAAGAGTATAAATCGCATTTTTTTTCTTTTTTTTTTGCTGTGATGTGCGTAAAGGAAACCCTTTAACTTGTGACAACCGGATATACTAGCTGATTGGCAATGAAGCTATCAGCGATTGTCTTGTAAGATGTTAACCGCATCTTTATTACAAGCAATAGTCCAAAAATGGGTGTGGCCCCAAAACGTGTTCCCTTTAACAGTGTCTATATATGTGTGTGTGTTGCGTGTGTGTATTAACTTCCGTTTGTTGACTTTGTTGTCGCGCGTTAATTTCGCATTTAATTTAAAAAATGATTTGCATTGATTAGGCCCTGTTCCTGTTGTGATCGGTAAAATGTAATGCTCTAACAGCGGAAGGAAGCAAGGCAAAAACGACAAAAGGCACGGGTCAAATAACTGAGAATTATCGCTATATCTATCTATCTCTCCTTATCTCCCTCTCTTTTGGTCTATTATTCGCGTGTGCTGCTTGCTGCGTATAAGTTTTCATATCCCGTCATGTTTCACCTATGATTACATCTCTTATAATTTGTGATGTACATTAAGCGCACTTAAGATGCCAATTAACACGTGCTCAGAGCTCATAGTTGGTCAACGATCTGTTCGCTTTTCCATACATTTATCCAATATGCCAATTGACAAAACGGCTTCTGCTACGGATCTTTCTCTTCGCAATTCATAATTGCGCCACAGTAATCAAATTGTTTAAATGCATTTGAATGCCAAGCATTGTCTATTAATTACTGCTGCTGCTGTTGCTACAGTTGCAGTTGCAGCTAATGCTGCTCAATGAGCATATTTAATTAATTATTTTTCATTTAATATGCATATTAAAATTAGTCTCTCTCTTAACGGTTTTTTCCAACTGTTTCCATAACAAAGCGGATGATGAACCGCAACTGAACTCAAATCAAATAATTAACTATTAACAATTTCTAATATAAACTGTAAATAAAAAGTACTATGGGAAAGTTGTAGGAAAAAAAAAATCTTTTATGCAGCTGCAGAAACTATGGTAAGTTTTATATAAATTTTATACTTTAATAATATTAAATTATACATACATATATGAAATTCATTTTAATATTAAGTAAAACTTCAAGTTTAAGCTTGCATCAAGTCCATCAAGTCTTTGTTTTTATCTTTTTCCTTTACATATTTAATCTTCATAACAAAATTGATTTCTTTTGCGTACAATATTTATCAGAGAATCTCAACAAAAAGCAAAATTTGTACATTTAATTTTGTTGTTGTTATTTTTGCCTGTTGCCATTTTCTCATTCGTATATTACGTATGTATGTATGTACTATGTATGTACGCTGAAACTTCTTCGTTATGGGCGGGAGGCATTGGCTGTAGATTTGCTGTTGGAGATAAGAATGCCACAGTTTTCAGTGCTGCGCCCTTTGGCTTTTTTTTGTTTTTTTTTTGCCTGCACAACAAACAACAAAAACAATAACTTTCCATAGTATGATGGGTTTTTTTTTATATTTTTAATATCGTTAACGCGAAAGCTACCATATTGAAGTTGATGTTGGAGCTGGAGCTGGTGCTGGGAGCTGTATTGCCTTAGATTTGCAGTAACGTTCGGGTTCTCTGGCACTGTGTTTGGAATACGGGCAACACCTACCAGCCAACGATAGCGACAGCGACCTTATCGCGCCCATTAATCTGGCAGGCAGCGAATGAGCCCCAAATAACGAAATGAAGCGCAGTGAAGACCAAGGAAAGATGGTGGATGTCGAATGTTGCCTGTTGATGTCCAGGCTGCGGGCCAATATGGCGTATGTATACATGTATATTGCTAGGTATAAAAGCCAAGAAGAAATCGCAGGCAAGCTAATGAAAAGCAGCCCAAAAATTGAAAAACGAAAAAAAAACAAATTCAACTTGTGCGCGCGCGCTCTCTGTGTGTGTGTCTGTTGGGGGACAAGGGGACAGGCGCATTGGGGACAAAGGACGTAGACGTTATGTAAAGAGGGCATAGTCTGCATGTTAAATATTATGACCAACACACACAGAGAGCAAAATAAATCAAAAAAAAAACGCCCGCAAAAATAAAACAAAAAGAAAAAAAAGAGAAATAAACTTGGTTAGCATGGTTTCTACACTTTTGCTTTAGACTCAAGGCACAGCAACAACAACAAGAACGGGGAAAAAAAATTCATATTTTTTTATGATCTCAAGTCATGCAAAAAGCGAAACGAATCAGAACGCGGCGCGCATTGGACGTGGTCGCGAATGACGGCGGCCATGACGACGACGACGACGGCGTTGCTGACGTTGACGACTACGCTGACAGCTTGGCCACAGTCTCCACACTAATTCACAACAACAGCTGCCCTCCTTCTTCTCATCCTTCGCTCTTCATACAATTTTGTATACCACCATACTCTGCACTCAGAAGCCGTAGTTTTGGGGCTTGGATTTTTATATTTTCTTTTTTTCTTATATGCACGAGATAAGAAGTTTTTTTTCTCCACTTTTTGTTATACGTTTTTTTTTTCGTATTCGTGATGGCGTACGTCATGAAATGTGAAATAGTATTACGTACACTGTCGCACAAAAGTTTTCGTTCTGTTCAAGTAGCACTACTATATACATACAAATGTATGTACATACATTTATTGGGCGCGTTTGCTCATAATTTTTTTTTTTTTATAGATTTTTAACATGCGCCATGCGGAAATGTCTGACAGACACGTAATACGTATGTATGTGAGTTGTTGTGCTGTCCATAAAATTTCTATTCGTTACGTTATTCCTTACGTTTCGCATTACATTCATTCGTTGTTATTCATTTTGAGCTTTTTGCATATTTCTATTGAATATGCTGGCTGCGACAGAGAATTTGAAATTGCTGCAGGAATTTTATAATGAACATTGAGAGATTAGAGAGTCAAGAGATTATTGATATTCGCTGTTCGTCTAGGTGATGCTCTCTATTATTTTGTTACTTTCCTTTGTTCCTTTGTTTCGTTTGCAATAAGAAGCCGCCATCATTAGCGATGAGCAGATCAGTGGATCGTGATTCTTGCGATAGTTTTAATTACTCGTTACAATTTACTGTGTAATCGATAGTAGATTACTTTCATCAAGCGCATAAAAGAAAAATGTGATTAACTTGTAAACGTTTATAAGTTTTATTAAGGTGCATAAATATAGTGTATAAATTGTGTTGCTATGTTTTTCTTCTTTTTTTTTTTATTTGTTTTGTTGTGCAATGAACATTGAGAAAGTCAGAGCCTGACATTTGCAGCTGCTAAAAGTGCAGTAGAGAAATAATTGTTATTGTAAAAGAAAAAAAAATAGTAGCAGCAACTACTGAACCTGTAACTAAGTCTAACAGCAGCTGCTACCCTACAAAGTACACAATCAGAAAGTGGGTTGGTCGACAGTCAACAACAACAGCAACAACAACAACGACAAGAAGAAGAGCAAGAACAATAGCAATAGAGAAGCGTTTGGAAAACAAAGTGACGAGAAAGGTCGTAACATCCATAGAGAAACAATCATCGCACATTGCAGAGAATGCGGAAAGAAGACAGCGAACATTGTGAGCAAGTGAGTAAATGAGTGAGAGAGAGTGAGTGAGTGCTATAGGCAAGAAGAATGTTGCGGCATGAAGGTGGCATGTAATCGTTTGAGACTTTTTGCCTTTTGCAACAATGTCAGCTTAACTTTAGCTAAGTGCAATGCAAGCGAGAGCGAGAAAGGCAAAGAGAGTAAGAGAAGGAAAGAGAAAGAAAGGGAAAGACGAGCAGCCTTTCTGCAGGTATGCAAAATACATTTCAGCACGTCCCACATGTTCATGCAAATACACATACACATGCACATACGCATGCACATACACAGTTATACATACTAATGCATAACTAATATTATATGAGAATTTTTGCACAGTGTCTGCAATTAGAAAATATTGTCATCAAATATTTAAGGACTTGAATAAGTGCTTCGCCCACAGATACATATAACTGAACTGATGTATGTCATTTGTAAATTGCTAATTGTTATGCATGTGTTCGTCCGTCTAACGTAATACACATGTTATATTTACAAATTAATTTCATAAAATAAAAGTGTCGGAACTATTTACCTTTGCTGAAAATATTTTTTCAAATGCTCAGCACTTTTATTTAAATTTAAAAATATTTTAAAAAAATAATCAAATATTTAATTAATTTTTAATAATTTGTATTTATTTCAAAAATTATAAATTCAATTTTAATAAATTGTTAAATGAAATTTGAATTTACTTATGCAATTTGCTTTTGTTTTTGGCCCACTGTAAGCTACACAATTTCCAGATGAACAGATGAATATGACAAAAAAAAAAAAAAAAAAAAATATAAGCAGAAATATCGTAAGCCAAAGAAATGCAAATGCGAAATGCTGCGGCTACAGAAGCTTTCACAACTTGCTTGCCTGACTTTGAGAACACACAGAGGCACACACATAAACACACACACACACATACAGAGATATGTAAATATATGTAAGGAAACGGCAGAAAAAACGCCCAACCGTAGCCCAGCAGATGTGAACCCTTTTTTTGTGGATGGCCACACCATAAAAAGGGGTAGTACTGTCTGAGTGGGGGAGGGGGAATGGGGAGAAGGCAGCGTAATACTCATACGCCCCGTTTTAGTTGGCTGCTGTCTTTATTTTTTTTTTGTTTTTGCTGCAGTTTTTGCTGCCACAAGAGAAACATACAAAACAAACGACGACGACGACAGCGATGACGACGACAACAACTAAACGACAGTCAGTCATGTAAGTATGTATATACATGCTATATGCACAGGTATGTAAGTCTACATACACACATATACGTGCAGACTAACGTTTGCATGAAGTGTGCAGCCTCAAAACCGCTTCAACTGTGCCAGGCTAAAAAAAAAAATAAAAAAAAAATACAGTGCAAACTTCAGCATTGTGTATAGAGTGGGTTGGGAGCTAGGGCAAGGAGATGAGGAGGAGTAGGAGGGAGGAAACTTCGTCGCTTGGCATATTCGTGCGCAATTTCGCGTTTGACGAAACATATAATCTTCGCACATTTCTATGGAAATGAATGGATTGGTGAATGCTTTGCTTGATGCATTGATAGATGGCAAAATGTACAACTGGATTGATGGATATATTGCTGCTTGGATAAATTCGATTGGTATTTCTTTTTTTTTTTGTTTTGTATTGGTTTTTTTTTTGCTCTCTTTTGCTGTGCTTTGATTTTTGTTTTGTTTGTTTGCTGTGTGTAGAAGCTGTGGCAACAACAGCAGCATGTTGCGTTGCACTCATTGCAGCAGCAACAGTAACAGCAGCAGCTTTTGCTCTTACATGCAAATTGTTTTGCCCCGTTTGATGAATGTGGATGAATTCGACATGGCCTCCATGTCAGCCACACCCAAAATCCCCAAACCCAATTTCATGTTTTGTATTCCACACTGCACACAACTTGCACTCCTCACTGCTTCTCATGGTTCTTCTGTTGCTGTTGCTGTTGCTGCTTGTTCATGGTGTTGTTTTACCTTAGTTTTTAGCCTCGTGTTCTACTTACAATACTCTGTGCTTGGTACTCAACACTCAACAGTCAACAGTCAGCACTCAACATTCAGTATGCAGTATGCAGTACTCACTGCTCGTATATGCTTGCTCTCTCTCTCTCTCTCTCTCACTATTTCACTCACTCGCTTACTCGCTTGCTTGCTCTCTATGCCTATGCAAATATGCAATTAGTTGGCAAAAGCTTTTTGCCATGGAGCGGCGTGTTTGTTGCCATCTAACATGACATTCCAACTGAATGGCACTGCGCCATCAATACGCTACATTTTGCGCCAACATCGCAAACTTGCAGTTGGCCAAAGTTGCGCCCCAATCAATAGAGAAGAGTTTCAAATGAAGGCGGAGTTTTTTTTTTTTGCATGTCCATAGATTCAAGGAATTTTATCACCAGAAAAAAACCAACTAAAAATATTTAAAATATTTATGTAAAATACTCAAAAAATTTCTAGAGTGTATTATTGTATAAAAGACAAGTAATAAATTTTAATTTCAATATTTTATTGTTGAAAAATAATTTGAAAATAATTTAAATTATGTTAAAAAAAATTTTAAATATTTTTAAATTGAAGATGCACAACTGTGAATTCAATAGATATTTAGCAGTACAAAATTTTTTTTATTTATAAAATTTACAAAAACTTCAATAATAGTCATAAAATATTTATTTTTTTTATATTCATTCACCGTAAGAAATTTTTATATTTAATTTTTATTTATAAAAATTACAAAAACTTCAATAATAAATATATTTATTCATTTAAATTTATCATTTATCTTCATAAAATATTTATTTATTTTCTATATATTTTTTTCGATTCATTTATTAATTAGATATTATACTAAAATATCAATAAATATTTTTATAATAATTATATAAATTGTTTAAAATAATTTTAAATAGAAAATATATTAAATTAAATATTTATATTAATTTTATATTAAATATTTATATAATAAAGCAAGAAAAAATTATTATTTATATTATATATTGTATTATATTATTATATTTTATTATTATATTATGTTATTAAATTATTATATTAATTTATTTTTATTTATTTGATTTGTGGTGCATGCTGCGTATACGCAATTTGGGCTTTACACTTACACCGCGCCAGCAAATTTAACTGTCGTATGCAAACAGTGAAATATTAAAATAAACGACAACATACAAAAAAAAAAGAAAGAAAAAAACAAAAACAAACAAAATGTTGAATGCTTACAAAACGCTAAACCACAAATGCAATGTGAAGCGAAAAAAGAAAGAGAAAGAAGAAGTCGAAGGCAAAGAGAGAAAGAAAAAGAAAGAAATACATAGTTACAACGGCATTCCAATGAAAGCGCTTCACTTTTTTTTTTTGTTATTTCATTTTTTTTTCACTTATTTATTTTTGTATTTTTTATATTTTGCTTCACCTCATGTACGTATACTTATAGCTACAACTATACTTATGGCCAGCGTTGCATGTGTGTGTCTCTCTCTGTGTCGCTGTGTGTTGTCGACGCCATGTTGCTGAATGTTGCGTGTACGTGCGGTACGCGTGCATAAAGACATACAAACTGTTGTTGTATATATATATGTATATATATCTGTATATATATATTATACATATGCAGGCATATAAGAGCAGCAACAACAACAAAAAGAGTAACAGGCAAAAAAAAAAAAAGAGAAGAAACAACAATAACGCATTATGGCCGACAAGTCGCTTTTGTGGCTTATATGGCATGACGTTGTCGTCGCCGTCGTCATTGCTCTTACTGCTGCTGTTGTTGTAGTTTTGCGTGCTAGAGAGCGCAGGCGATTCACCCAAGCCAAAAGCCCAAAATGCTTACAACAACGCATCAGGCATCAGAGTGTGTTGAACGAGTGTTGGACTACAAAAAAAAAAAAATAAAACCGCATACAACTTATTTTTACTACTCGACTTGCTTTTGCGGCATAGCCAACAACAGCAACAGCAGCAGCAAAAACAGAGTAAAAGAAGAAGAAGAAGCAAAGAGGCAGAGAGGCAGAGTAACAGAAAAAACACCCAACTGTTGGCAAAAGAGGAAAAAATACATTTATGTGTGTTGCACTTGCAGCATATATATAGAGGCAAGGGAACAGTATCAGCAATAGCAACAGCAGGCAAGCAGAGAGGGAAGTCAATGGCAGAGCTAAGGAAGCTCAACAGCAACAAGAAGTAGTAGTAGTAGTAGTAGAAGAAGAAGAAGAAGAAGAAGAAGAGAAGTAACCACTCGACAGGCAAAACTTGGCAAAAGTCTTTTGGTTTTTGCGGTAAAGTAAAACTATGCAGCGGGTGTTGCTCTCTCACTCCGTCTCTCTCTCACTCTCTCGCTTTGTGTGTGTCTGTGTGTAAGGCATGCAAAAAAGGCATTTCTGCAGAATGCTGCAAGCCTACGCAAGAAGTAACAACAACTCTGGGGCGTAGCATCATTAAAAATGGCGTCCAACTTTTTTTTTTTCTTGTGTTTTTTTTTTGTGGCTGCATTTCCCATGGGGCAGAGTTGAATCAACGCGCACAGTTTTGATACAAATTTCTAGAGCGCTTTCGTCTTTTTTTTCTCTTTCTTTGTTTTTTTTTTAAACTATTTTTAACAGTATTTTTTTTTTTGCCATGAAATTTTCAATTAATTCTCAAATTCAATTTTAGTTGAGCTTGCAATGATTTATGAACTGTGCGCCAGAGAGAGAGACGCTGCCTCAATGAAAATGTTGAGATTTTTCAAACAACAGCAACAGCAGCAGGAGCCGTCGCTAGCTGTTGAGAGTTGCGCGTTGCAAGTGTGATGAGAAATTTCATAATGACTTCTTAGCTCTAAACGGGAGGCCGTTCAGTTGAATCTCTTAGGAGACTATGGGGCAGCTATGGGGAGCTACAGCTACGACTATAATAAGTGCAATTAGGCCATTGATGGCCGCAGCAATAGCAACAGCAGCAAGAGCAGCAGCAGCTGTAAAGCGGATGTGAAGGTGAGCAAGCGGAGGCAGACATCAACCATCAAGCAGTAAGAGCCAACAGGCAGCTATCAGCAATAGCAGCAGCAGCAGCAACAGTAACTGCCACAGTGCTACTGCCACTGTGGCAAGTCAGCGAGTGGAAGCTGTCGCCTCGTTAGCCACCGAGAGGCTTGTAGTGAATTTTAGCGTCTAACATGGCAGTCGCCATGTTTAATCAAATACGTGACTTGATTTCAATTTGGGGCGTTTTAGGCGGAGCACTAACTCGAACACAACTCCCTCCCTTCCCTCTACACTCTCTTATCATCCTGCCACTGTCTAAATGTTGTCTATATATATACAGATATATATAAATGTAAGAATTTAAAGATCTAAAGGACACTGAACGTGTTGAATCTTGCAAATGCGTAACGTTCCGCAGGGTTTACACATTGCTCCAACTTCAAAGTTAAGTTTCTGCGCAGCAAAAGCTAATAGGAAAAAAGAAAATTGAAACTGTTGTAAAATCTATAAAAAATATATTTGAAAAATAAATATTATATATAAATTAAATATACTATATATAAATAGTTAGATTTATTTATAAAAATAAAACAAAGCTTGAGATATTTGTCTTTAGTTTAAGAACTGAAACTAGCTTGTAACAGAAAATTTATAAAATTTATTTGCTAGCTCAGTTTATTTTTGTTATTATTATTATAAAACTATTATATTATTTAATATTTGTAATCATAATTTATATTTATAAATTATTATTTATATTTATAATTTATTATTTATATTTAATTTAATATTTATAAATTATTATTTGTATTTATAATTTATATTTATAATTTACTATTTGTATTTATAATTAAATATATTTATTTATAATATTTATAATTAATTATTAATATTAAAATAAATATTTTTCTTGTTATTATAACATCATTTATTTATAATTTTTAAAATTTATTTAATAAATTGTATTTTATTTTATTTCTTCATAAGTTATAATATCATTTATTATTATTATATAATTTTGAAATATTATTTATATTATTAATTTTATTAACATTTCTATTATTTACATTTATAAAAATATTCTGAAACAAAGACCTAAATACTGCTAAATATTTATATTAGATTAAAATTATTATTTATTTTATTATTAGAATTATACTAATATTTAAATTATTATTAATTTTATTATTATTATATTTAAATTAACCAACACTTTCTAAGGCTTCCTCAATTTCAAAAGAACTTTAAAAATTATTATTATATAATTTTGAAATATTATTTATTATTATTTTATATTAAAATTATTTTTTTTATTTATTTTATTATTATTTACCTCTATGAAAATATTCCGAAACAAAGAATAAAATGTTGCAAAATATTTATATAACATATTTATATGATTATTAATTTTGTTATTATTATATTTATATTTAAATTATTATTAATTTTATTTCTATTATTTTTATATTTAAATTATTATTTTGATTGTATTATTATTATTATTATTATTGTTATTATATTTAAATAATTATAAATCATTCTAAGGCTTCTTCAATTTCAAAAGAATTTCTAAAATATTTAACATAATTTTTTAAATGTTGAAGTTAAGCTTATAATTATACTTTAAAAAAATGTTATAGAAAATAATTAGGATTAGGGTTATAAATTGGCTTTTAATTGTTAATTGGAATAATTTTGTTATGAATATTATAGTCTGATTAATTTAATGGCTTATTTGCTATGCTATGCTGCAATTACAAAGCCAAAATATAAAAGAAGAGAAAAAGAGAAGAAATAAAAGTCAGGTCACAGGATTTTTATGTCTGTCTGGACATGGTGAAGATGGATCACACAACCTGTTCGGCACATTTCAGCAAGTCAATCAGAAGTCAATCACTTTTGTACAGCATCAGTCGATATTGGCAGCAGCAGCAGCAGCAGCAGCAGCAGCAGCATGAGCAGCGGCAATGGAATTGAAGGCACGATTGTATACTGCTAAATTTGAGGGCAATGTTGTTGTTGTTGCTGTTTTTGTTGCTGTTGTGGTGTCTGTTGAAAATAATAATAATAATAATAATATATACTCGCAGACAACAACAACAACAACAAGAAGCAGCAGCAACAGAACATAATTGCAAATTGGCACAAAATGAATGTCGAAAAGACGAAAAGCAGCAACATGATAATTTAATGTTTGCCAAATGGACGAACGGTACACAAACATCAAGGCCCAAATATATATATATATATATATAGATATATATGTATATGTATATGTATATTATATATACAACAACAACAACAATAATAATAATATCAGAAAAAAAATGAAAGATTATAGAGCATGTTAAAAGCGTCTGGCGACCTTGAACGTGAAATGCGGCGAGTCAAATTGCGTTGCTTTTACACCCGCCGCTCGCTCTTTCTTTTTCTCTCTCAAAAAAAATCTGAGAGGTGCTAAAAGTTGATTTTTGAAATTACTTAGTATGTGTTACAGTTGCCTATGTGTGTGTGTGTGCGTGTGTGTGTGTTTTTGTTTATGCTGCAGTGTTACTATAATTGTGCAGTGCGAGATAATTGTGTGCTCAAATAATATTTAATTGTCATATCTCTGAATTTTATATGCACTGTAAGTACGATGTGCTACCGCAAATGTTATATGATAATTGTTACTACGCACTGAGTCTCTCTCTTTGTCTGCCACTTGTAAACACAAAAAAAGTGTAAGAAAGAGAGAGAGAGAGAGAGAAAGAGACAGCATAAAGTATAAGAAGGTTTTGTCATATCAGGGGTTGCTCAAGGATCAAGTATATGGCAACTGAGTTTAGGAAGCGCTACGTCTAGAATTTCCTTGGCAGATACAGTTGGCAATGTGTGTCGATGTGTGTGTGTGTGTGTGTGCGAGAGCCAAAGGTTACACCTTCAAATCCATGAACAGCAGCCGTAGCAACAGCAGCAGCAGCAGTAGATCTGAATCGCAAGCGTAAGCTGAAGCCAGTTGTCGAGGCCGTCGCCGTCGCCGTTTTTTATGCAATTGTATTTTTGAAAGCGCCTCTCGCTCGCATGGGGCGTCAACCTAATACAACAAATTTTCTGTTGTTGTTGCTGCTGCTACTGCTACTGCTGCTGCTTTCTTTCTTCTTTAGGTTTTTTTTTTTTTTTTTTATTATTTTGTTTTTCAGTTTTTTGTTGCGCTGATTTCCGGCGCGTTTTGGATTACACAATGCAGCGCAAGAGAGCGACACACAAAAACAGAAACAGAGGCAGAGCCCAGTGCTCAGTGCTCAGTGCTCAATGCTCGAAAAGCAAGCAAGCAAGCAAGCGAAAGGTGAGCGGGAATTTCAACATTTGAATGGACGTGTAGCTGAAGCTGAAGTGCTTGTGAAGTAAGCAACGCTCAACGAGAGTTATGTATGTCTACCAGCAGTCCGTCTGTCCGCTCGTTCGTCTCATTTTGGTCGGTCGCTTGGTCGGTCGGTGGCATGTTGAAGCGAGTGGCAAGTTCCGCCCTACGCTATGGTGCACAATTCCTGTCGTTCTGCTGCTTGACGTCTTAAGAATCCAATTTGAAAATTTGCGATTGCCGCCACATGCAAGAATCGCGTTGAGTTTCTCATTTCGTTCTTTTTTTCTTCTTTTTTTTGGCTCTGTCGTTTGTGGCCCCGGAAATGCTTGAAACAAAAGGCCTAAACCGGAGCAACAACAACTGTAGTAGCAGTAGCAGCAGCAGCAATAGCAGCAGCAAGACGTCATTGGCAACTGCAACTGGTCTATAACTGTAACTTTAACTGCAACTTGCCTGCTTATGTGGCAAGTCCATTCGAGTGCAAACACTTCTCTCGGGGTAGCTCTTACAGTAGCCGCCAGTTGCCGGTTGCCGGTTGCCAGTTTTACCGATGCCGACGCCCTTAGATCGTTGCCTCTGCCACTGCCACTGCCTCTGCTGCTGTTTGGGGTGGCTTTGCCTTCTGCTCACTTTTGCTACTCTTCTCTCCCCTCTCCTCATATGTGTTGCAACTTGTCTATATGCATTTCAATCGCAGCTAAGAATCTGTGGGTGTTGGCAACATCCGTCTACAGTTATATTAGCGCTACTATAGTTTCTAACGGGTTATTCTCGATATTACATATGCCTCTCTCTCTCTCTTTGGTAGAGCAGCTGTTTTTCGTTTACTCTGTAAAAAACTCGTCACTGTAACACTGTAAATCTTATCATTACAAAATCTTAACATCAACTGCACAAATTTTATCAAAGTTGAAGCACAGGAAAGTCATAAAAAATTTCAATTAAAATTTTTATATGCTGCTCAATTTTTTACCATGTCAAATTCTACTAGTAAACCAACATATTTGTGAAATTTAGTATAGTTACTTCTCAACCAACTGAGGACGTATTTTATAGTGATTAAATACGTCCTACATTGCATTAGAAAGTAACTATACTAAATTTCTCAGATTACTTCGGCTTACTAGTAGAATTTGACATGGTAAAAAATTGAGCAGCATATAAAAATTTTAATTGAAATTTTTTATGACTTTCCTGTGCTTCAACTTTGATAAAATTTGTGCAGTTGATGTTAAGATTTTGTAATGATAAGATTTACAGTGTTACAGTGACGAGTTTTTTACAGAGTAAACGAAAAACAGCTGCTCTACCAAAGAGAGAGAGAGAGGCATATGTAATATCGAGAATAACCCGTTAGAAACTATAGTAGCGCTAATATAACTGTAGACGGATGTTGCCAACACCCACAGATTCTTAGCTGCGATTGAAATGCATATAGACAAGTTGCAACACATATGAGGAGAGGGGAGAGAAGAGTAGCAAAAGTGAGCAGAAGGCAAAGCCACCCCAAACAGCAGCAGAGGCAGTGGCAGTGGCAGAGGCAACGATCTAAGGGCGTCGGCATCGGTAAAACTGGCAACCGGCAACCGGCAACTGGCGGCTACTGTAAGAGCTACCCCGAGAGAAGTGTTTGCACTCGAATGGACTTGCCACATAAGCAGGCAAGTTGCAGTTAAAGTTACAGTTATAGACCAGTTGCAGTTGCCAATGACGTCTTGCTGCTGCTATTGCTGCTGCTGCTACTGCTACTACAGTTGTTGTTGCTCCGGTTTAGGCCTTTTGTTTCAAGCATTTCCGGGGCCACAAACGACAGAGCCAAAAAAAAGAAGAAAAAAAGAACGAAATGAGAAACTCAACGCGATTCTTGCATGTGGCGGCAATCGCAAATTTTCAAATTGGATTCTTAAGACGTCAAGCAGCAGAACGACAGGAATTGTGCACCATAGCGTAGGGCGGAACTTGCCACTCGCTTCAACATGCCACCGACCGACCAAGCGACCGACCAAAATGAGACGAACGAGCGGACAGACGGACTGCTGGTAGACATACATAACTCTCGTTGAGCGTTGCTTACTTCACAAGCACTTCAGCTTCAGCTACACGTCCATTCAAATGTTGAAATTCCCGCTCACCTTTCGCTTGCTTGCTTGCTTGCTTTTCGAGCATTGAGCACTGAGCACTGAGCACTGGGCTCTGCCTCTGTTTCTGTTTTTGTGTGTCGCTCTCTTGCGCTGCATTGTGTAATCCAAAACGCGCCGGAAATCAGCGCAACAAAAAACTGAAAAACAAAATAATAAAAAAAAAAAAAAAAAACCTAAAGAAGAAAGAAAGCAGCAGCAGTAGCAGTAGCAGCAGCAACAACAACAGAAAATTTGTTGTATTAGGTTGACGCCCCATGCGAGCGAGAGGCGCTTTCAAAAATACAATTGCATAAAAAACGGCGACGGCGACGGCCTCGACAACTGGCTTCAGCTTACGCTTGCGATTCAGATCTACTGCTGCTGCTGCTGTTGCTACGGCTGCTGTTCATGGATTTGAAGGTGTAACCTTTGGCTCTCGCACACACACACACACACACATCGACACACATTGCCAACTGTATCTGCCAAGGAAATTCTAGACGTAGCGCTTCCTAAACTCAGTTGCCATATACTTGATCCTTGAGCAACCCCTGATATGACAAAACCTTCTTATACTTTATGCTGTCTCTTTCTCTCTCTCTCTCTCTCTTTCTTACACTTTTTTTGTGTTTACAAGTGGCAGACAAAGAGAGAGACTCAGTGCGTAGTAACAATTATCATATAACATTTGCGGTAGCACATCGTACTTACAGTGCATATAAAATTCAGAGATATGACAATTAAATATTATTTGAGCACACAATTATCTCGCACTGCACAATTATAGTAACACTGCAGCATAAACAAAAACACACACACACGCACACACACACACATAGGCAACTGTAACACATACTAAGTAATTTCAAAAATCAACTTTTAGCACCTCTCAGATTTTTTTTGAGAGAGAAAAAGAAAGAGCGAGCGGCGGGTGTAAAAGCAACGCAATTTGACTCGCCGCATTTCACGTTCAAGGTCGCCAGACGCTTTTAACATGCTCTATAATCTTTCATTTTTTTTCTGATATTATTATTATTGTTGTTGTTGTTGTATATATAATATACATATACATATACATATATATCTATATATATATATATATATATTTGGGCCTTGATGTTTGTGTACCGTTCGTCCATTTGGCAAACATTAAATTATCATGTTGCTGCTTTTCGTCTTTTCGACATTCATTTTGTGCCAATTTGCAATTATGTTCTGTTGCTGCTGCTTCTTGTTGTTGTTGTTGTTGTCTGCGAGTATATATTATTATTATTATTATTATTTTCAACAGACACCACAACAGCAACAAAAACAGCAACAACAACAACATTGCCCTCAAATTTAGCAGTATACAATCGTGCCTTCAATTCCATTGCCGCTGCTCATGCTGCTGCTGCTGCTGCTGCTGCTGCTGCTGCCAATATCGACTGATGCTGTACAAAAGTGATTGACTTCTGATTGACTTGCTGAAATGTGCCGAACAGGTTGTGTGATCCATCTTCACCATGTCCAGACAGACATAAAAATCCTGTGACCTGACTTTTATTTCTTCTCTTTTTCTCTTCTTTTATATTTTGGCTTTGTAATTGCAGCATAGCATAGCAAATAAGCCATTAAATTAATCAGACTATAATATTCATAACAAAATTATTCCAATTAACAATTAAAAGCCAATTTATAACCCTAATCCTAATTATTTTCTATAACATTTTTTTAAAGTATAATTATAAGCTTAACTTCAACATTTAAAAAATTATGTTAAATATTTTAGAAATTATTTTATAATTGAAGAAGCCTTAGAATAATTTATAATTATTTAAATATAATAACAATAATAACAATAATAAAACAATTAAAATAATAATTTAAATATAAAAATAATAGAAATAAAATTAATAATAATTTAAATATAAATATAATAATAACAAAATTAATAATCATATAAATATGTTTTATAAATATTTTGCAACATTTTATTCTTTGTTTCGGAATATTTTCATAAACGTAAATAATAATAAAATAAATAAAAAAAATAATTTTAATATAAAATAATAAATAATATTTCAAAATTATATAATAATAATTTTTAAAGTTCTTTTGAAATTGAGGAAGCCTTAGAAAGTGCTGGATAATTTAAATATAATAATAATAAAATTAATAATAATTTAAATATAATAATAATTCTAATAATAAAATAAATAATAATTTTATTCTAATATAAATATTAAGCAGTATTTAGGTCTTTGTTTCAGATTATTTTTAAAAATTTAATAATAACAATATTAATAATATAAATAATATTTCAAAATTATATAATAATAATAAATGAAATTATAACTTATGAAGAAATAAAATAAAATACAATTTATTAAAAAAAATTTATTAAAAATATTAAAATAAAATTTATTTTATAAATAAATGATGTAATAATAACAAGAAAAATAATTGTTTTAATATTAATAATAAATTATAAATATAAATAATAAATTATAAATTATAAATAAAAATATTTAATTATAAATACAAATAGTAAATTATAAATATAAATTATAAATATAAATTATAAATATAAATAATAATTTATAAATATTAAATTAAATATAAATAATAATTTATAAATATAAATTATGATTACAAATATTAAATAATATATTTGTTTTATAATAATAATAACAAAAATAAACTGAGCTAGCAAATAAATTTTATAAATTTTCTGTTACAAGCTAGTTTCAGTTCTTAAACTAAAGACAAATATCTCAAGCTTTGTTTTATTTTTATAAATTAATTTAACTATTTATATATAGTATATTTAATTTATATATAATATTTATTTTTCAAATATATTTTTTATAGCTTTTACAACAGTTTCCATTTTCTTTTTTCCTATTAGCTTTTGCTGCGCAGAAACTTAACTTTGAAGTTGCAACAATGTGTAAACCCTGCGGAACGTTACGCATTTGCAAGATTCAACACGTTCAGTGTCCTTTAGATCTTTAAATTCTTACATTTATATATATCTGTATATATATATAGACAACATTTAGACAGTGGCAGGAGGATAAGAGAGTGTAGAGGGAAGGGAGGGGGTTGTGTTCGAGTTAGTGCTCCGCCTAAAACGCCCCAAATTGAAATCAAGTCACGTATTTGATTAAACATGGCGACTGCCATGTTAGACGCTAAAATTCACTACAAGCCTCTCGGTGGCTAACGAGGCGACAGCTTCCACTCGCTGACTTGCCACAGTGGCAGTGGCACTGTGGCAGTTACTGTTGCTGCTGCTGCTGCTATTGCTGATAGCTGCCTGTTGGCTCTTACTGCTTGATGGTTGATGTCTGCCTCCGCTTGCTCACCTTCACATCCGCTTTACAGCTGCTGCTGCTGTTGCTGTTGCTGTTGCTGCGGCCATCAATGGCCTAATTGCACTTATTATAGTCGTAGCTGTAGCTCCCCATAGCTGCCCCATAGTCTCCTAAGAGATTCAACTGAACGGCCTCCCGTTTAGAGCTAAGAAGTCATTATGAAATTTCTCATCACACTTGCAACGCGCAACTCTCAACAGCTAGCGACGGCTCCTGCTGCTGCTGCCACTGCTGCTGCTGTTTTTGAAAAATCTCAACATTTTCATTGAGGCAGCGTCTCTCTCTCTGGCGCACAGTTCATAAATCATTGCAAGCTCAACTAAAATTGAATTTGAGAATTAATTGAAAATTTCATGGCAAAAAAAAAAAAATACTGTTAAAAATAGTTTAAAAAAAACAAAGAAAGAGAAAAAAAAAGACGAAAGCGCTGTAGAAATTTGTATCAAAACTGTGCGCGTTGATTCAACTCTGCCCCATGGGAAATGCAGCCACAAAAAAAAAATACAAGAAAAAAAAAAAGTTGGACGCCATTTTTAATGATGCTACGCCCCAGAGTTGTTGTTACTTCTTGCGTAGGCTTGCAGCATGCTGCAGAAATGCCTTTTTTGCATGCCTTACACACAGACACACACAAAGCGAGAGAATGAGAGAGAGAGAGGGAGTGAGAGAGCAACACCCGCTGCATAGTTTTACTTACCGCAAAAACCAAAAGACTTTTTGCCAAGTTTTGCCTGTCGAGTGGTTACTTCTCTTCTTCTTCTACTACTACTTCTTCTTGTTGCTGTTGAGCTTCCTTAGCTCTGCCACTGACTTCCCTCTCTGCTTGCCTGCTGTTGCTATTGCTGGTACTGTTCCCTTGCCTCTATATATATGCTGCAAGTGCAACACACATAAATGTATTTTTTCCTCTTTTGCCAACAGTTGGGTGTTTTTTCTGTTACTCTGCCTCTTTGCTTCTTCTTCTTTTACTCTGTTTTTGCTGCTGCTGTTGCTGTTGTTGGCTATGCCGCAAAAGCAAGTCGAGTAGTAAAAATAAGTTGTATGCGGTTTTATTTTTTTTTTTTTGTAGTCCAACACTCGTTC
>JBAMBR010004868.1:0-54813 GCA_037044475.1 Zaprionus obscuricornis | reverse complement strand
TGAGCAACAGCAAATACAGCAACAATTGCAACAACATTTGCTACCCATCGAATCAGATAGCGAATTAGAAGGTTACAACTTGGATTCCGTTGCTATACGTACGGAACAGCTGCCTGGCGCCTCTACAGCTCATACGCCGGAGGTGAGTTTGCAGACAACTGACAATGCAGCAGCAGCAACAGCAGCTGCTGGCTGCGCTGCTTGGCGTCGTAGTAAATACTATGAGAACATAACGAAACAAACGATCAAGGGATTTCTCTGAAAGGGGCAACAACAGCATAGCCAATCTTCCTCTCAGTGCCCCCCCCTCAACATTGGCCAAATGCGACAATTACGAAGATAAACCCGCCTAATTAATCCGCGCCATTTGCTTGCTTTTACTTTTGTTGTTTTTTTTCTCTTTGTTGTTTTCTTGCCAAAATCGAAAGAAAATTTGCTGGCAGATTATTTTCCGCTAATTTATTTCAGTTTGTTTCTATTTTAAATGAATTTTCTTAAATTTTTTTTTTTTTTCGCAAGAATTTATTATTTTCATTTCTTTTTTATTTTTGCATGTTTTTTTTTTGCTGTATTTATTTAAATTATATTAATATTATTATTATTATTAATTTAGTTCAATGAATTTTGTTGCGATTTGTTCAATTAGAGAATTCCAAAAATCTTTCAATATCTTTCTTTTAGCATTTTCTTTAATATAATTAATATAATTCTTTTTATTATTTTTAGCTATTTTTCTCAATTCGATACAAAATTCTACCTAATTCTAATTTTAATATATTTTCAGTGGCATGACACATATGACAAAGAAAAAGAAAAAAAAAATATATTATAAATTTTATATATTAAATATATAAATAATCTATATTTAAATTATTCAAGCATGAAATCCGTTAAATAAATTTTATTTAAATATTTATTCAAGTCGTAAAAAGAAAAAAAAAAATGAAGAAAAATGTTAAATAATAATTTCGAAAAAGTGTTGCATAATTTTGGGCGGTTGTTGTAATTGAGCGCAGTTAACCCTTGTGCAGCACACGTGTCAAATTAAAGCCGCATAACAAATGCTTAATTATAAGCGTTTTTTAAGTGATTTCAATTATATATGAAATATGAACTAGCCAATGGAAAGGGAGTTGTCAAACACAAACACACAGCTAGTTGTTTATATAGACAGACACACACACACATACACATACAGTGATAAGCCACTTAAATGCCACATTAATCTCAATAAAAATGTTATAAATACGCTAGACACACATGTGTATTAGAAGTGGAAGCTACACTTCCTATCTCTGCTTCTTTTGCTTTGTAGAACGCAAAGCAAACGCGTAATAGGTGAAAATTCTGATGATGTCTATAAACTGATATTTTTTTCTTTAGGTAAGCGCCAGCAGAGCTGAGAAGCAATCAAATCAAATTGTTGCCAGTTATTTTTTTTTTTTTTGTCTTCTTTCATTTCGTTTTTGGTTTTTTTTTTTTCTTCTCTTATTTTTCGCTCTTCTTTGCTTTACCTTCTGCTTTTTGCCGGCAATTTCGTGACGGCGCTGAAAGTATAATTCAATAAATTTTGTTGCCGTTGATAGGCTGCAAAATAATAACAGAAAACGTTGATTGGAAGCAAAAGGCGGCAACACGAACGGCACGAAGTCCGGTGAACTGCCCCTACCACCACCCTCCCCACTATCTTTAACCTTCCTCTAGCACCCTTCCCGCCCTCTTTGTTACTCGATCTCCCTCCCCTCTCACACAAACAGATACAAGATTCAAGCATCGCCTGCCACACGCATTTCGGACGCTCAAGTAGCGGAAAACTGCGATAGAGTGCGGTTGTGGGGCGGAGATGAGGAAAATGCTTTGAATGCGGGCGGCCGCCTGTTGCATTCTATTAAGACACGATGCAGTCAGGTTGTTGCAGCATTTCTTGTTATTATTGTTGCTGCTGCAATTGTTGTTGTTGTTTTGGTTGCTGCCTCGTTTGCTGTGTCTGTGTTATTAAAGTACAAGCTACACTTGAGTTACATTGTTGTTGTTGTTGTTGTTTTTTCGCCGGCGCAGGGCATTAAAAATTGAAATCATGAATTAACGACGCAACGAATGCCAAGAGCACTTGTTTATTTATGTCGTCATGCCCCTCTCCCTTTCCTATGCCTCGCTCACTCACTCTCTCTCTCTCTCTCGCGCACACACACATACATAGACTCTCGATATGCCTCGCTCCAATCAAAACCAAAGCTCAGCCGGCTTTATAAACTGCGCTCAATCTGTACACAGAGAGTGCGAAGACAGTTGAGAGAGAGAGAGCAAGGCATGTGAGCGCGTGTTGTAAACTGAGCGAAACGGTTAACGGTTGCCGGTTAACTTTAAAGAGCATGAGTAGCAGCACGAGCTGCTGCTGCTGCTGCTGCTGCTGCTGCCAACCGATCGTGCGATCAAGCAAAACTGCGTTCGTCTGGCTGAGCTATAGAGCTGTGGATGCCTTAGTCTTGTTCGAAGTTTGCCGTCGTTCGGTTGTTGGGCACGCGGCCAATGCGCGCGTTTCTATTTTTCTGCTCATACAAATTCTCGCTTCGTTTTAAATTTGAAAAATAAAAAAAAAAGTAAAAGGAACAACAAAAATAAATGATGTGCGAATAAACTTGTTGTTGTTGTTGTTCTTGTTGTTATTGTTGTATTTTTTTCGAATAATGTAAATTTTGGCATAGAAAATTAAAAAAAAAAATATATACAATATGTAAAAATTCATTTTCGTCACGCTAACGAAAGGCATAATAATAAATTAACAACAAACGACATTGAATTGATGCTACATCACTTTATCTAGATAGAAAATAAAAAGCAAACAAAATATATAGATATATATATATATTATGAGAAAAAAAAATAAAAACATATAATATAAAAAAAAATTTAAAGCAAAAAAAAATAAAGAAATATGCTACAAAATTGTTGTGTGATCTAATTTTGTTTATTGTTGTTTGCGCTCGCAACACATTAGCGCATTGACAGTGTCGAATTTTGTGCAAAATAAATAATAATACAATACAAATTATTATTTCTTTCAATTTTTTCTGTTTTTTTTTTCTGCTTTTCTGTCTGTTAAAATTTTTGACAATTGTCTGTGCGACAGCGCTACAGGCAACAGTCAAATAATGAAGGCGGACAGTCAGTCAACCACGCCCCACTTTCCAGTCTATGTACATTGTAAATGTTTTTATAGTGCCCCGTTGGCACTATTTATAGCACGACGAGCAACAGGCAACAGGCAACGAAAATCTAGAAAAACTACAATTAAAATACATTTAGTTTACATTTGCTTCATATACGGGGAAAATTGCCTCAAAATGTTTTGGCTATTAAAATCTCAAAAAAAAAAAATTGTTGAAAAATGCTGAAAAGAATAAAAATTACCTAATAGCATGTACTGGTTGGCTGGCAGACGGACACGGACGAGGGCACACATTGCGTATGCGTAATAATTCAAAAATAAACGAAAGCTGCCATAATTTTCATTCTGTTGCAATTGATCGTCGAAGCAAAAGGTTAAACAAAATTTTTCTTCTTTATTTTATTTTATTTTGCGTTTTTTTTTTCTCGTTTTTTTTTTTTTGTGTGTATTTAGGCAATGCAACAATTGGCACATAGCATATGAGATGTAAATGTATCTTACAGATAGACAAAGCGCATGATTAGCCTGACGCACATCCGCCAACAAAATTTGTGCCACAGAGACATAGCAGCAAAACATTAGCAAATTGTTTTGCAGTTTTCAGTTTTAGTTTTTTTTGTAAATTTCAAATCAAAAATAGCGCAAAATCAAGCATTGTCATCGGCAGAGCGGCATACGCATCGGTAGCACAATATGCAAAGAAATATACAAGGCAAAGGCACAGTTATAGCTACAGCTAACAGACTATACACCTAACAAATTTGATTAGTATTAGTTTATATACTATACATATACATATACATATATATATATATATATATATATATAGACATTGTTGTGCTTAGTGTACAATAATAAACAGTTGAGGCGCACGGCATGAAGTCATAGTCGATTTATTTGCCATAGTTCTGCGCGCACTCATTTCTCTCTCTCTCTCTCTCTCTCTCTCTTACTTACACTCTCAGTTTCTCTGTGTATGTCGCTCTAACTGTGAGATTGGCGTATTCGCGCATTCAACTTAATGTTTTGGGGGGAGACAGCAACAAATCAGACGATCGCCAGCATTGATAGCGAACGCTGGCCGAGTTTCGACTAAAGAAAAATCGAAAGAAAATTGCGAATATAACGAGAAATAACAACAACAAAAAAAACAACAAATAAATGCGCACAGAGGGCAAAATGTTTTGTTGTTGTTGTTGTTGTTGTTGTCGTTAGTTTCGTTTATGTTTAGTTTAAATTAAGTTATTTTGTTCGTTGTATTTTATTTGTTGTTTTTGTTGTTGTTATTTCTCGTTATATTCGCAATTTTCTTTCGATTTTTCTTTAGTCGAAACTCGGCCAGCGTTCGCTATCAATGCTGGCGATCGTCTGATTTGTTGCTGTCTCCCCCCAAAACATTAAGTTGAATGCGCGAATACGCCAATCTCACAGTTAGAGCGACATGCACAGAGAAACTGAGAGTGTAAGTAAGAGTAGAGAGAGAGAGAGAGAGAGAGAAATGAGTGCGCGCAGAACTATGGCAAATAAATCGACTATGACTTCATGCCGTGCGCCTCAACTGTTTATTATTGTACACTAAGCACAACAATGTCTATATATATATATATATATATATATATATATATGTATATGTATAGTATATAAACTAATACTAATTAAATTTGTTAGGTGTATAGTCTGTTAGCTGTAGCTATAACTGTGCCTCTGCCTTGTATATTTCTTTGCATATTGTGCTACCGATGCGTACGCCGCTCTGCCGATGACAATGCTTGATTTTGCGCTATTTTTGATTTGAAATTTACAAAAAAACTAAAACTGAAAACTGCAAAACAATTTGCTAATGTTTTGCTGCTGCTGCTGCTATGTCTCTGTGGCACAAATTTTGTTGGCGGATGTGCGTCAGGCTAATCATGCGCTTTGTCTATCTGTAAGATACATTTACATCTCATATGTTATGTGCCAATTGTTGCATTGCTTAAATACACACAAAAAAAACGAGAAAAAAAAAACGCAAAATAAAATAAAATAAAGAAGAAAAATTTTGTTTAACCTTTTGCTTCGACGATCAATTGCAACAGAATGAAAATTATGGCAGCTTTCGTTTATTTTTGAATTATTACGCATACGCAATGTGTGCCCTCGTCCGTGTCCGTCTGCCAGCCAACCAGTACATGCTATTAGGTAATTTTTATTCTTTTGAGCATTTTTCAACAATTTTTTTTCAATTTTTTTTTTGAGATTTTAATAGCCAAAACATTTTGAGGCAATTTTCCCCGTATATGAGGCAAATGTAAACTAAATGTATTTTAATTGTAGTTTTTCTAGATTTTCGTTGCCTGTTGCCTGTTGCTCGTCGTGCTATAAATAGTGCCAACGGGGCACTATAAAAACATTTACAATGTACATAGACTGGAAAGTGGGGCGTGGTTGACTGACTGTCCGCCTTCATTATTTGCCTGTTGCCTGCAGCGCTGTCGCACAGACAATTGTCAAAAATTTTAACAGACAGTCAAAAAAAAAAAAAAACAGAAAAAATTGAAAGAAATAATAATTTGTATTGTATTATTATTTATTTTGCACAAAATTCGACACTGTCAATGCGCTAATGTGTTGCGAGCGCAAACAACAATAAACAAAATTAGATCACACAACAATTTTGTAGCTTTTTTTTTTTATTTTTTTTTTTTGCTTTAAATTTTTTTATATTTATTTTATTTTTATTTTTTTTCTCATAATATATATATATTTCTATATATTTTTTTTACTTTTTATTTTCTATCTAGATAAAGTGATGTAGCATCAATTCAATGTCGTTTGTTGTTAATTTATTATTATGCCTTTCGTTAGCGTGACGAAAATGAATTTTTACATATTGTATATATTTTTTTTTTTAATTTTCTATGCCAAAATTTACATTATTCGAAAAAAATACAACAACAATAACAACAACAAGTTTATTCGCACATCATTTATTTTTGTTGTTCCTTTTACTTATTTTTTTTTTTATTTTTCAAATTTAAAACGAAGCGAGAATTTGTATGAGCAGAAAAATAGAAACGCGCGCATTGGCCGCGTGCCCAACAACCGAACGACGGCAAACTTCGAACAAGACTAAGGCATCATCAGCTCTATAGCTCAGCCAGACGAACGCAGTTTTGCTTGATCGCACGATCGGTTGGCAGCAGCAGCAGCAGCAGCTCGTGCTGCTACTCATGCTCTTCAAAGTTAACCGGCAACCGTTAACCGTTTCGCTCAGTTTACAACACGCGCTCACATGCCTTGCTCTCTCTCTCAACTGTCTTCGCACTCTCTGCGTACAGATTGAGCGCAGTTTATAAAGCCGGCTGAGCTTTGGTTTTGATTGGAGCGAGGCATATCGAGAGTCTATGTATGTGTGTGTGCGCGAGAGAGAGAGAGAGTGAGTGAGCGAGGCATAGGAAAGGGAGAGGGGCATGACGACATAAATAAACAAGTGCTCTTGGCATTCGTTGCGTCGTTAATTCATGATTTCAATTTTTAATGCCCTGCGCCGGCGAAAAAACAACAACAACAACAACAATGTAGCTCAAGTGTAGCTTGTACTTTAATAACACAGACACAGCAAAAGAGGCAGCAACCAAAACAACAACAACAACAAAAACAACAATTGCAGCAGCAACAATAATAACAAGAAATGCTGCAACAACCTGACTGCATCGTGTCTTAATAGAATGCAACAGGCGGCCGCCCGCATTCAAAGCATTTTCCTCATCTCCGCCCCACAACCGCACTCTATCGCAGTTTTCCGCTACTTGAGCGTCCGAAATGCGTGTGGCAGGCGATGCTTGAATCTTGTAGCTGTTTGTGTGAGAGGGGAGAGAGATCAAGTAACAAAGAGGGCGGGAAGGGTGCTAGAGGAAGGTTAAAGATAGTGGGGAGGGTGGTGGTAGGGTCAGTTCACCGGACTTCGTGCCGTTCGTGTTGCCGCCTTTTGCTTCCAATCAACGTTTTCTGTTATTATTTTGCAGCCTATCAACGGCAACAAAATTTATTGAATTATACTTTCAGCGCCGTCACGAAATTGCCGGCAAAAAGCAGAAGGTAAAGCCAAGAAGAGCAAAAAATAAGAAAAGAAACGCAAAAAAAAACCGAAACGAAATGAAAGAAGACAAAAAAAAAAAAAAATAACTGGCAGCAATTTGATTTGATTGCTTCTCAGCTCTGCTGGCGCTTACCTAAAGAAAAAAATATCAGTTTATAGACATCATCAGAATTTTCACCTATTACGCGTTTGCTTTGCGTTCCACAAAGCAGAAGAAGCAGAGATAGGAAGTGTAGCTTCCACTTCTAATACACATGTGTGTCTAGCGTATTTATAACATTTTTATTGAGATTAATGTGGCATTTAAGTGGCTTATTATTGTATGTGTATGTGTGTGTGTGTCAGTCTATATAAACAAGTATCTGTGTGTTTGTGTTTGACAACTCCCTTTCCATTGGCTAGTTCATATTTCACATATAATTGAAATCACTTAAAAAACGCTTATAATTAAGCATTTGTTATGCGGCTTTAATTTGACACGTGTGCTGCACAAGGGTTAACTGCGCTCAATTACAACACCCGCCCAAAATTATGCAACACTTTTTCGAAATTATTATTTAACATTTTTCTTCTTTTTTTTTTCTTTTTACGACTTGAATAAATATTTAAATAAAATTTATTTAACGGATTTCATGCTTGAATAATTTAAATATAGATTATTTATATATTTAATATATAAAATTTATAATATATATATTTTTTTTTCTTTTTCTTTGTCATATGTGTCATGCCACTGAAAATATATTAAAATTAGAATTAGGTAAAATTTTGTATCGAATTGAGAAAAATAGCTAAAAATAATAAAAGAATTATATTAATTATATTAAAAAAAAGGCTAAAAGAAAGAAATTGAAAGATTTTTGGAATTCTCTAATTGAACAAATTGCAACAAATTCATTGAACTAAATTAATAATAATAATAATATTAATATAATTTAAATAAATACAGCAAAAAAAAAAACATGCAAAAATAAAAAAGAAATGAAAATAATAAATTCTTGCGAAAAAAAAAATTTAAGAAAATTCATTTAAAATAGAAATAAACTGAAATAAATTAGCGGAAAATAATCTGCCAGCAAATTTTCTTTCGATTTTGGCAAGAAAACAACAAAGAGAAAAAAACAACAAAAGTAAAAGCAAGCAAATGGCGCGGATTAATTAGGCGGGTTTATCTTCGTAATTGTCGCATTTGACCAATGTTAAGGGGGGGCACTGAGAGGAAGACGTGGCTATGCTGTTGTTGCCCCTTTCAGAGAAATCCCTTGATCGTTTGTTTCGTTATGTTCTCATAGTATTTACTACGACGCCAAGCAGCGCAGCCAGCAGCTGCTGTTGCTGCTGCTGCATTGTCAGTTGTCTGCAAACTCACCTCCGGCGTATGAGCTGTAGAGGCGCCAGGCAGCTGTTCCGTACGTATAGCAACGGAATCCAAGTTGTAACCTTCTAATTCGCTATCTGATTCAATGGGTAGCAAATGTTGTTGCAATTGTTGCTGTATTTGCTGTTGCTCATCCTCTGGTGTGGGCGTTACACTTTGACTATGTAATTCAGCCACACCCACAACACTATCCTGATCATCGTCAGCTTCGAGTGGTTGTTGACCAGAAGCTGAAGCTGTTGCAGCTGCTGCTGAGAAGTAGCTTAACTCGGAGCTGTCAAAGGACATGTTGATAGGCGATTGGGGTAGCTCGGGTATTTCAAAAGTGCTGAGCGTTGAATCGTCAGCATCGTCAAAGGAATTCTTAGCGGAGCCAATATAGGATGCAGTCTGAAAGGACGATGAATGCGAATTTGGCGTAAAGTTGCCCTCCGAAGCGGTGGCAAAGGATTCATCTTCAGTTGAACGCGACTGCCAATCCTATATGTGTGTGTACGTGAAGAGAAGCGAAAGCAAATGCCAAAAGTAAAAGCCGTAAAATGTTAAAAAAAAACTCATGAAGAACTTACCTCACTTCCCATGCCATGGCTGCCAAGTTTCTTGTGGCTCACATCAACATCAACATCGACATCGCCATCAGCATTGCCATTGTCATTGCTACAATCTCGTATGACCGCATCCAATGATTCAGCAAGCTCGGCAATAGCGCTCAACTTGTGTGAAATGGCGGCACAGGCCAACTCATTGTTGCCTGTTGGTGTTACACTTAATGTTGCAGGTGTTTCAATGGCACTGCCAGCACTGCTACTATTACGTCCACTATCATGCAATGGACTTGGCGTTGAGATTGTACTATCCAATGGCAGTTCATCGGGCACAATGCTGTAATCATGTGAAGTATATAAATTTGATTTAGTTTGTTGTTGCTGCTGTTGTTGTATCGTATCGACTGTTGAATCAATGGAGGCAGTGCGTGAATGTGAGGGCGTAGCTTCATCTGTATCTGTATAATCACTTTGTGGATATGTTTCGCTATCGTTGCGTATTAACGCTTTAATTTTCTCCAAACTATGTAAATTTGGTTGCAATTCATCAACTGTTTCAATATCTTCTTCTTCTTCGAGTGTTTCCTCCAAGATTATATCACGTTCAATGGAGGCTTTAGCTATTTTTGTTTTAGTACTTGATGTACTATTCGTTTCATCATCATCATCATCATCGTCATCATCGTCAACATTGTTATCATGTTCCTGTATTATCTCTTTGCCGCTCAAATTGATTTCATTTAACAATTGGGAAAGTTCCTGTGTCGAGGAGCTTAGCGTTGTTGCATCAACATCAACTTTAAGATCATCCTCTTCACTAGCAAGCGGCGCTGGAGTCTCTGGCATTACTGGTGCCTCATCTATTACAATGCTGGGCACTTCATCGGCTTTTGATTTGGCAAACAAATTGCGAAATCTGGAAAACATTTTGCGATCCCTTCCACTGTTGCTATAGATCTATCTTTCTACTAATTTTTATTTTTTTTTTCCTGCTCTTCCCGTAACAACCGCAAAAATGTTTGACGCAATCGCTTAACACGCGTTTGGCTCGCGGCCAGTCGCAGTAGTAAAAGTCGACGGGGGGGAAAAAAAAACTGATAGGCGACAATTACTTTGAGTAATTATTCACACAGGACTCGTACACTGAGAGAAATAAAAAAGGGGAGACTAGACAGAGTTATAATTAAATTTGAGTTCCACTTTGACCCACTTGTTGTCACCACATAAAATACACGAAACACGCACACGCACACACGCAGGCAACAGACAGACAGACACGTTTTTCCAGTGGGATACCGTTCCACCAAAATATATATATATATCCCACTATATATATATGTATATATGTCTGATTGCCGGCTGCTTTAGTTTATTTGACAAGTTGACAGTTTGCCACGCTATATATACTATATGTTATATATATATATATTTATACTATATGTATAATATTTTATATATCGAAGAAAATATTGCCGCTGCGACGAGCTACGCGCTGGATCACGCACCGAAATAGACTGATGGATCTTTAAATTTTTCTTTGGGATTTCTGATTTTTTTTTCTGAGTGCTTGCTGCGATAATTTGTTTCGCTTTTTTGTCAGCTTTTATTTTAAGTTTTTATCTTAAGTGTATATATTAGTTGAGTGAACTGTTTTCTAGGGTATAACAGGGTATGCTCGACACTGTCTTTGCTTTTCATTACTTTCAATGGAAGTGTGTGTGGAAGTGTGTGTGGAAGTCATGTGACATGCCAAGAAATCTAGCTAAATTTCAAGTGTTGCTGTCTATGTGGTAACTGCTAGTCGAGCATGCCTTTTATTTTTCTATAAAGTCAAAAAAATTTTGAGTTAAATTTTCATTGTTGCCTTTTGCTTGAGATTTTTCAAAGTGAAAAAAATTTGAGTGAATGTTTGATAAATGTTCTTTCCATGTTTTTGTCGCTCGTTAAGTTTTGTCCTTCAGACAACTTGAAATTGCCTTTCCTTATATTTCCATCCAATCTCGCACTACGTCACCGCCTTGACCTGTAAACACTCGCTCTATACTCTCAACTTACCTCTTGCCTGTGAGTGCATCAAGCACAAATGGTTCCTTCAGACGCTTCTTTAGCAATCTTCCAAGCCTGACCATGCGTCCCACTTCCACTAGTAGCTGCTCACGGGCCACAAGATGCCGCTGCAGACGTGCACCTAGTCCACTATTGGCAGCTGGTGAGAGTTCGGGTGATGCTTCAGCATCACTGCTAATGCCACTGCTGCTGCGATTATGTTGCTGTCGTTGCTGCTGTTGCAGCTGTGTGGCCAATTCGTGCGTGAGCAGTGGCCGTAGGTCACGCAGCTGCCTGTAGTATGCTTCGACGCTTCGATGAAAAACCGCGGAGACACGTAAGCGCGTCATTTGCTCCTGCGCAATGGATTGTAGGCTGTGCCAGGTGCGTTGCAGCTGCAATTGAAATTGCTCGGACTGTGATTGTTCCAACTTACAACAGAGACGCAGTGTCTGTGATGCTTCCAGCAGCTGACAGCCATAGTTGTAAATGCTCTAAAGGAGTAGTAGAAGAAGAAGCAGCATGAGACGAGGTCAATAAGCCCAAAAAAAAAAAGAAAAAAAGAAAACTTGGCTAAGTGTAGTTAAGATCTTTATCTCTCTTTCTCTCTCACTGTCTCGCACTGTTTTTTTGTATTTTTTTGTATTTTTTTTCGTCGTCGTTGTGAAACTCACCCGTCCGGTTTCCTCGAACCCCTGCAACTCATCCTTCTGCAATTGTATCTCATGTATGTTGCAGCCAACATGCGAATGACAGCGCAACAGCACCGCATATAATTCGCTCAGCCATTGAAGAGCACGTCGCACCTCCTGCTCATAGCCATGAATGTGGGTCACCTGCTCCAAGGTGAGCCGCTGCAGTGCCACACGTTGTACCCAGTGTTGTCTACGTTCGCGACTTGCATCAATTTGCCTGCGCAGCTGTGCAATGTCGTTACTATAGTCCAGCTGGAGGTCACGGCCCAAGGCATCTTTCACTGGCATTGCCAACATGTCGCTTAGCTTTTCCCCCTCTCGCACAAGTTCGCGTTCGATGTTGCCTAGTTTGAAATAAAACATGTTTGATGTAAGTTGCATGTTGTTGTTAATTTGTTTTGAATGTGAGGTAGGGCTTGGCGGCAGTCTACTGATAAACTATGCTAACTGTGCTATAGGTTCATAAGAAAACTTTCGATTATACATTTCGTAAGTTAAAATCTTATCTTTAAGGTGTGTTCTCTATGCTTTATCTTTGTAAATGGGTCGAAATTTCAATCGAAGCGATAATAAAAAATGAAGTCAAATATGTTTGAGAATGCTGGTGAAGCGATTTTGTACAGTTTGAACTGTCTATGAAGAAGTTTTGGTAAATAAAATTAATCTTTATATAGTAAGGTGATTGTCTGATCTTGTCAAATTATGTTTAAACTTGTCTGATCTTGTTTGAACTTGTCTGATCTTGTCTGAACTTGTCTAAACTTGTCTGAACTTATCTAATCTTTCGAAATATTGCCCAATTTATCCCTAATTTTCTTATCCCTTCACCTGATCTTGTCAATTGTTGCCTAACCTACGCTCTGTCTATACATAACTTCACTCAAGTCTATATTTAACTTAAAGTTAAGACTTGAACTTGTTGTTTTTTTTTGCTTACAACTCTCATTTCAACTACTGCCTGCAATAAAAGTAGTTAACCAAAGACGCAGCTTATAGCTCATTCAACTGATCTCTGCACTTCCTACGTAGACTTTCACTTGAAATCTAAGATCAAAGCAAGATGACAAGGGAATCAGCCATAGCTGCCACTTACCCAACAACTGTTGACTGGTCTTCAGTTGCATTAACATTTCATCAGCCTGTTGCCAATCCAATGTGCTGGCATCAGCGTCTGTCGCCTGGTTGGCAATCTGTAGCTGCTCCTCAAATTGTTCAAGTAAACGATGAAAACGCAATGCAGTCATAAGGATCTTACGACGACGTTCAAGTCGTTCAGCAAATGAACGACAAACAAATTGCATAAAATCACGTTGTGAAAATAAATCCTGACAACTAGACAATTCCTTGCCACGATCAGTGCCAGCAAACTGATCGATCTTATAAAGCAATTCAGCATAACAACCATAAGTATCGCGACATTCTAATTCAAGTTGATCGTGTGCCGCCCGCAGAGTTTCAGAGGCGCGCACATCACCGCCAACGCTACGTTGACGACTCAACAGCTGCTCGGCCTGATTGAGTATCCAATTTGTGACAAATGCTACGCCCTCGGCCAATGTAGATAATTCACGTGCCTCACGCAGTGAACGCAATAGTTCAAGCCATGCGGTGCGTATTGCTGTTTGTTTTTTTTCAATCTCGTTAAGTCGCAACTCGATGCGGGTACGTTCGCAGCTTAAATCGGGTGGCAACAAGGGCTTATTACTTGCAGCATTTGGTATTGTTGTTGTTGCAGCAGTCGCCGCCGTCACAGTTGTTGTTTCTGTTGCTGTGCCACTGACCGTAGCAGCAGCAGCAGCAGTAGTAGTCGCAGGTGCTGAGGCTATTGAGCTGCTAGCTGGCGTTTCATAAACTTCGTTGAAGCGCGCCAAGATCGCATTACCTGCCATAAATAGAGAAAGAGATAGATAGAGAGAATGTGAGTGAGATGAAGAAATGAGGAAAAGGTTTTCATTGAAAAATCTTTTTCTTTTTTTTTTTATTAGACAAGTTTTAAATCTTTGTTTAGTTAACACATTTACAATGCTTTGTGTTACGTTGCGTTGCGTTGCATTTGGGTTTCATTTCGTTTCGTTTCTATTTGCGTTTTATGTAAAAGTGAAAACTCTAAAGTCAAATTTTAGAAGTAAATAAAACTAAAGCTGTGATAAGTTATGATAAGTTTCAACAAAAACTTAAATTTCATATAATATTGTCATTATTTGATCTTGCCAGATCATGTTTCAACTTGTCTGATCTTGGCAGATCATGTTTAAACTTGTCTAAACATGTCTGAGCTTGTCTGAACTTGCCTGATCTTGTTTAAAATTGCATGATCTTGTTTAAACTTGCCTGATCTTGCTAAATCTTAACTAAACTTGCCAATTTTCATAACTCTTTTGCCTGATCTCGTTACTTGTCACTGACTATAACTAATTTAAAGTTCAGACCTGAAGTTAAGCGAAAATAAAATATGAACTAAATTCGACATGCACATAAACTTGATATGCTCTACTTTCAATGCATGTCGGGTATTAAAAAACTGAAATAACTAAGTGAAGGGTCACGATGCTTAACAGCATGAAAGACTCCCACACACTCACACACACAATAGACATGAGCATGAAGTGTGCGGTTTTTGTGGTCTTCTTTTTTCTTGCAAACATACTTAAAGCGAAAAACACTGCACAACAGAAGTAATAAAAAACAAAAATAAAAAAATATTTTTTAAATATTTAAAAAAAAAACACACAAAAAAAATAAAATAAATTGTGAAAAAATATTCAGCGAAAAAAAAAAAAGTTAATTTAAATTTTTACTGCATGAATTGTTCAAACACACGCAATATTCAAGTTCATTTGCTACACAAAAATACAAAAATAAATAAATAAATTAATGAAATTTCAATGTTATGTGCGCAGTGTAATAAAAATCAACCCACAGCATAAGAAACAAGACGCAAAAACAAGTTTTGTCAAACATTTTTCTAAATTTTTTTTTCTAATTGAAACACACGCACACGACAAATACGAGACTTGCTCTTGTTGTTGTTGTTGATTTTGTGAATTACTTGTCACAATTTGTTGTTGCTGCTGCTGCTGCTGTTTGACAACTCGTTTCATTTCATTTGATTTCCAATACGTTGTGCGAAGACATTGAAATAATTTTGATAAACGAAAGACTAAGGCAACAAACTTGCCGCACACACATACCCATATCAATAGCTGCCTCAATGCTACGTTGCACATGTGTATGCAACTGTGCTGACTTCTTTAGCTCTGCATCCGCTTCCGTTGGACGCAACGATTTATGGCCAGCCAGCAGTAGCAATAATTGCTCCATGGCGCTCAATGTCAATGCATGTGTTTTGCTAAATTCATCTATGGCCTGTCACAAAGTAAGAGTATTTAATAAGTGTATGTAAAGTTTTGTTGTGGTAAATTTTATGCTTACCTTACGCTGTTGCAGCCACAGATCGTAATTGAATTGCAGCGTGCCGCCTAATTCTTCAGGCAAATTGTGCGGTTCTATAAACTTGGCTAGACGTGCGCGTGACAATATCAAGGGCTGTGATGTGGGGAAAAGAGATAGACAGAGAGAGAGAGAGAGAGAGAGAGAGAGAGAGAGAGAGAGAGAGAGAGAGAGAGAGAGAGAGAGAGAGAGAGAGTGAGTGAGAGAGAGAGAGAGAGAGAGAGGGAGAGAAACTAGATTAATTTCTGTTACATTTGTAGATTTTGCAGTCTCTTACCTCGCCCTTTGTCTGTGACTTGGCGCATGGCTCGACATGCTTCTCCCAGAATCCCTCGGCTCTGACTAGATACAAATCGACAGTGATGTCGCCGCCAAACAGTGCATAGATTTGACGCACATGCTGACGTGAAATGCGCGTGCTGCTCTCCTGTGCATTAACAACAATGTTGACGCCATTCTGCAAAATGGCAGCACTGCAAAAGATTTAAAAAAAAAAAAAAAAAATATGTAGAGAAAAGTGAGTGTATAAAGTGAAGGTAGTTAGAGTAATAGTAAGAGAAAGAGAAAGAGAAAGATAGAAAGAGAGAGAGAGAGAGAGACAGAGAGAGAGAGAGAGAGAGATAGAGATAGAGATAGAGATAGAGATAGAGATAGAGATAGAGATAGAGATAGAGATAGAGATAGAGATAGAGATAGAGATAGAGATAGAGATAGAGATAGAGATAGAGATAGAGATAGAGATAGAGATAGAGATAGAGATAGAGATAGAGATAGAGATAGAGATAGAGATAGAGATAGAGATAGAGATAGAGATAGAGATAGAGATAGAGATAGAGATAGAGATAGAGATAGAGATAGAGATAGAGATAAAGATAGAGATAGAGATAGAGATAGAGATAGAGATAGAGATAGAGATAGAGGGAGAGAGAGTAAGAGTAAGAGTAAAAGAGAAAGATAGAGAGCGAGAGAGACGCGCCTACTGTTTCATTAGTTAAGCTCTATACAAGGCTTATATTCAGCTAGCTGTTGATAATTTGGAAGTTTCGTAAACAGGTTGATGAAGCGTTGTATCTAAAATTTCAGTCGACTGAAGCTAATGCCAAGTTGATTGATCACATAAAAAATAAAAAATAAAAAAAAAATAACATTCACATCATAATTTATTTCTTCTTAGCAAACATATTTTTATGCTTCGTTTATTTCTTATTTCTTTTGTCTTTGTCTACAAAATTGTAATTCTTTTTTTTTTATTTTTTATTCTTTCTTATGTTTATTCCAATGAATTTTATCTATAAAAAAAATAACTATGATATTGTAATCTATCTTTTTTTTTTTTTAGTTATTCGTAGTAACTTTTGCCTTGCGGCTTCTAAATTAACTTTTGATCTTAAAAATTTTACACGAAAGTTAAAGACGATCATAAAATTTGTATTTGCATATATCAGAGTGTATATCAGAGTGATATTTCCTAAGCGTATTTGTCGCTCTCACTATCTCTCTCTCTGTCATTCTCTCTCTCTCTTTCTGTATCATTCTTTCTCTTCATTTCGAGGCCTATAGAATTCAAGTTAAACTAATGAAAAGACTTGAAATATTTAAAGCTTAAATCATGTGCGGGTTATTTGCATATGTCTCTTACTTTATGCTAATTAGCTACGATTAGCGGTTTATCTTCTTCTCCTTTCTATTCTACAGCTGCTTCTTCTACATATTTCAGCATGATTCTTCTTATAACAAACGAAATGAAAACTTACCTGAGTGAACGTTTTAGATAGTCAAGTGTTAGCTGCAAACAGCGACGATTCCACAATTGTTGATCATTAAATGCATTCACAATAAATATAATTCGTTTGTCTCGTTCATAGCCGCCCGTTAGATAAGCGCTGCGCATTTGCAGCGCATTCAAAACATCCTCCTCCATCGGAGGCAGCAGCAGCAGCAGCAGCAGCGATGGCAGCAGCAGCAATGTCGGCAGCAGCAATGTCGGCAAAAAGAAAAGCCTTCTCCTCTATAATTGTCAGCGCGTCAAAGTTTTAACAAAGTCATTTCTATTAACGGAATAATGAAAGAAGAAACCAAAAGATGAAAGAAAGAAAAAACAATTTTTTTTTAACTTTGGCAAAAGCCGACAACGCTATACGCTGACAATTACAGTAGAATCCGGTTATAACGACTCTGCTTAAAGCGTTCGTCCGGTTACTGCGACTAAAACTCGTTGGTCCCCATGCAAACTTAAACATACAAAACCCCTTTCGGTTAGTGCGTCTTCCGGTTATAACGACGTAAAATCGTAGGTCCCTTGAAAGTCGCTATAAGCGGAATCTACTGTATTATGTTTATGATATCTGAGCATGTGCAAATTTATGAAATGTTAAAGTTGCATAACATTTTCTTCTGATATTATATAAAATTTATAATATATCAACATTGATTTATCAAACATTACCTATAAGCAGTATTTGTGACAAGTTTCATAGCATCTGCTCAAAGCTTAGATATACACTATAATTTTAAAGTTATCAAAACTTTGCTTTACCAAATGAAAAGTATCTAAAGTTTAGAGTATATAAATAATCTCTAGAAGTTTCTAAAGGGACTTCAAAAAAAATAACAAAAAAACTTGTCGGTAGACTATATGACTATTTGTTTTTTTTTTTACTATACGTCTCGGACGTCTACTATTCGGACTTTGACTCGGCCTTTTGTTGTTGAAAATTAATACGAGTCACAGTTAGCTATGGTTGTTGTTGTTGTTGTTTTTGCTGTTACTGCTGCTGTTTGTTGCAACAGCAACAGTTGCTGCTGCTGCTGCACAATGCACAATTTCCAATGCCGTCTTGGAACACGTTTGACAAGTCGCCGCTTGAAGACTTCAAGACTATGTTGTAGACTCACATGATTTTCACTATTTTCATGTTAGTTTAAGACATAGTTTTGCCTGCTAGCTCTTTGTTGTTGTTGTTGTTGTTGTTACTGCTAATGGAAAATGGAAAATTTCAATTTTTGCGCATAGCTTTTTGTACATTTTGTATATAGTTTAGCAGACGAAAAGTTGCATTAGTCAAGTTATAGCTCCAAGAATTGTGACTTTGGCAAAACATAAAGTTTACGAAAGAAAGAAAAAATTTCATGTACTGCTTAGAGATTGCAGGGTATCTTTAAGGCATGCTACTTTAATATATTTCGCATTAATTTTTTTTTTTTATTTTTTTTTTTTGAGAAAATTACTTGACACAAATTGCGTTCAAGTCAGGGAGGCCGCTAAACTTTTTCTATGCCAGTTGAATGCAATTTTTTTTTTCTTTTTTTTTTGGGCTTAATTTGTTTTCAACTGCGCTAAGGGGCGTGGCACTCTACAGAGAGAGAGAGAGAGAGAGAGAGGGAGAGCGACAGAGAGAGAGGTTGATATGTATGTAAAAAAAAAAAATCCTGTTTCTGTCTATCTTACAGTTATGCGTAAGTGACGGTAAAACTTGCTCCGTTTTATGGACAAGAATTCAATGTGGGGCCGGGCCTCAAGTCGTAGTGCAATTTGCACCACTTGAAGAGTAGAAGAAGAAGAAGAAGAAGAAGAAGAAGTTGGCTAAACTGGCGGGCAACCTGTTGCAAAGTTTGTTGTCTACAGTAAAAACACGCTGATTATTATAGAAGACTATGGCAATATAGTATGGCAAAGTATGGCAAAGTATGGCATAGTATGGCATAGTATGGCATTGCCTAGTCGTCTTCCGCATTGAATTACAATTAATGGCAAAAATTACAGCAATAACAACAGCAGGCGGCAGCAGGCAGCAGCAGTAGAAGTAAACAGCAGAAAATAGCAAACATCAGCACAGAGCAACAGCAGCAACAACAACAAATTACAGAAGCAACATCAGCAACATGAGCAGCAACAACAACATAAACAACACAAAATTTACAACATGAATTTCAAGTTTCAAATGTCAGATTCAACAAAAATTGAATAATGCGCCAGGCACAAGGCAAAAAAAAAGACAACGGCAAAAAAAAAGTAGCAAAAATTTTTAAACAAATATTCAAAAAATATAAAAAATTTAATGGTTTCGAGAGGGGGGAAAAAAAAAACTGAAAGAGAAAGAAAGAGAGAGAGAGGGAGAAGGGGACAGCCGCAGGGCTTAAATGCCCCGCTTTTGTTTTGGGCACACCTTTTCATGAGGAGTTTTAGGCCTTGCGGCACATTAACAAATGCTACTAAAATAGACAAAAAAAAAAAGTAAAAAAAAAGTAAAAAAAAAATAAAATAAAAAGTCGTAGAAAAAAAATAAACAAAAAACCGTTTTTCGTTTAAACTTTCTTGAGAACTCTTTTGCCACTGTCCCTCTGTCCGTTCATTCGTTTGTCTGACTGTCTGTCTGTCTGACATACGGTTTATGATATAAGATGATAAGATCTATGCGGGGCAGGCGAAAATGAAGCGACGTCTCATTTTTTTTTTCTTTTTCCTGAGTTGTTAAATTAATTGAAAAGTTCAACTGGCTCAGCAGCAGCAGCAGCAGCAGCCAAAAGCCACAAAAACAACAACAACAAAAACAATAATATGAAACTCAAAAAGCCATTAGCATTTCTCGAGCAAAGAATTTGTTTTAACAGCTGACAAATGTTACTTTTGTTGTTGTTGCTTTGCTTGACTTCATTTCAATTTTCATTTTGTAATTAATTATTTTTCGACTTTTTTTATGCTCTCGCTACTCAAATCGTAATTTGACATTAAAATCTTGTTTAATGTCTTGAGATTTTTCAATTTCATGTACGAGAGAGAATTCAACAACTAACCGAAAAAAAACAAACAACTCAACGCGACGCGACGGCAATCTTTGCAGTACTACGTATGCCACGATCTTCGACGAATCCGTTCGATCTTCGTGTAACTTAACGCCTGAAGTTCGCGCGCTCAACTAAAGTTTTTTGTAGTTTTTCATAGCTTTTGACGCTTGCGCTGCGCACGCTATGCAACCTGGTTTGAGTTCGCTTCGAACTTGTTTGTGTGCGAACATTGCGTGTCAGCTGTTTTTTTTTTTTTTCTCATTTCTGCTGTTGTGTTGTGTCTGTTAATGTTTGCTCGTTTTGTTTGTTGTAGATGTTGCAGTTGTTGTTGTTGTTTTTTGTTGTTGTTGTTGTTGCATATCAATTGAATATTTGTTGTCTTGTTGTTTAGCCCTTTTTTACTTCTGCTTTTACTGCTGCTGTTGCTACTTCTACTTCTGCTCAAGTGCATTTCGATAAGGGAAAAAAACCTGTTCACATGTGACTTGGCGCATTGAAGTTTCTTTTCCGCCTGCTAAATTAAAACAAAACATGCGTTTTGTCTGCCCGTGCTGCTGATATCTCTGTAGTCTGGCTTTAATTTTATTAACGACCTTAAGCTGAGTACGTTAGCTATGGGAAAAGCTATGCAGAGCGAGAGAAAGATGCTGAGAGAGAAGAAAAGGCAGTGAGAGAGAGAGAGAGAAATAAGATAGAAAGACACAGAAAGAGTGAGGGACATAGAGAAAGAAATATATACGGGGAACGAGAGAGACAGAGAAAGATGAATTAAAAAATCTACAGAGATAAGTAGTGGCTGCCAGAGAGAGTGAGAGAAGATTAGACAGATAGAGAAAGTGAAAGACAGACAGAGACAGACAGAGACAGACAGAGACAGATAGATACAGACAGAGACAGACAGAGACAGACAGAGACAGACAGAGACAGACAGAGACAGACAGAGACAGACAGAGACAGACAGAGACAGACAGAGACAGACAGAGACAGTGATAGAGAGACTAGATAATACAGTAATTATTTCAACTGCCAAAAATTACTTGGTTAATTTCTTTGCTTATCTCATGCAATTTTCAACTAATATCGCATGCTATAAAAACTTTCATACGCAAACTTTATACCAAAAAAAAAAAAACTAAAATAAAATGAAAAAAAAAAATACTTAAGGCAATTGAAATGCAATTTAAAGTGCATTGAAAAGTCATTATAAAGCATTCGAAAAAAAAAGTTTCATCTTTATTATGTTGTTTTATTCATGGACTTTCGTCCCATCGTAAACGTGGGAACTTTTAATTGTGTGTGCGTATGGGATACCAAGAAAAAAGGAATTTCTTCATCTTCATCTTCATTCTCATCCTCATCTTCTTTTTCTTTTTTTTTTGTTCTTTTGTTTTCCTTTAGTTTTTTTTTTTTTTTGGTGTTCTTTATTTTTTTGTGCTCGTTTTCTTAGTGTTTTTCCTGTTAAAAGCAAAACTTGCAAATGCAGAAAAGGATATATTTTAGTATGCGCGTTGCTGTACAAACGACAGTGCAAATATCAAAGATTTATTGAAACTGGAAACTCTCTCAAGAATGTAGAAAAAAATAAGAAAAAAGAAAACAGTTTTGGGCTTCACTTGTTATGGAGGTCAAAAAAAAAAAAACAAGAAAAACATATACGCACGACGGACAACACGCCCCCAAATCAACTGGCAATGAAAAAAAAAAAAGGACGACAGTCTTAACTCACTCTAGCTGCTGCTGCTGCTGCTGCTGTGTGTGTGTGTGTGTGTGTGAGACCCTTATAAACATGTCAATCACAAGTAAATTGTAGCAGATTTAATGGCCAGCCGAAAATTTTTGGAATTTTCTACAAATTTGGATACGGGGGGGAATGTGGATTGAAGGCGGCGTGAAAATGCAAATGGCGGCTAGCAGTTGCTCTTTTGGCATTTACTGCTGCTACCCCTTCCACTGCTGTTGCTGTGTCAGCAGGCTGGCAGGCAGGCAGCAAGAACAAGAGACTATGACGCAGCCCATTTTGAGCACTGAATGAAGTTTCCATGCCGCTGCTTAGCAACAATTTATTGGCAATCTTCTAGCATAGGCGCGGGCTTTTTTTTTATTTCCTTTTCTTTTCATTTTTGTTTTTTATTATTTTCTTTTTGCTTCCTTTTGGTTGGTTAAAGTGCGTGATGGCCCAAACGAGCACGTAGCAGCCAGCTCGATGCTTATAAAGGACGTTCAAGGATAACTCGTGTATAGTTTTCATGTCTCTCGCGTACCCCACGCCTCCTTCTTGGTGTGTTTTGCTTGTGCTTGTGAAACTGCATACACCAAGTGCAGTCCATGCCATAAAAAAAAAGCCGACCACAAAATGGCGTCGAAAGCACTTCCGGCCAAGTTTTTAAAACAAAAAAAAAAAAACTAGTAACGAAATAAACGTTTCTTCTACTCTATTTTGTTGTTGTTGTTGTTATGCTTTTCCTTAGACTATTTAATATGAGCAGAGAGCACAGTGCACAGAGAGTAGAAGTCTTCCGTCAGCGTTCTTCTTGCCTTTTTTTTCTCCCCCCCCTTCAATGCGTTAGCAGCTATTAGAAAATTGCGAAAATTGCGCGCACGTTTCGATGTTGGCGTCAAAGTCAGCGTCAACGTCAACGTCAACGTCAACGTCGACAGCGCTGTCGACTTTTGCTGTGCACATTGCATGCACAGCGGCAATTTAATGCAGTTTTGAGATTTATTACAACGTGTAGAAGCGCATTGCATAGTGAGAATTTTAAACAGTTTTTAACATTTTTTTTATTATTTTTTTTTTTTTTTTTTTTTAGTTTATTAAACGGCCAAGAGCAGTGCAGAAAGTGATGTTCTCAAAATGTTGATGGCCCTTAACATGCATAATTCATTTTTTTTTTTCTTTTTTTTTTTTTTGGCTTAAGGCTTTTATGCATTCAAACCAATTTCATCAGCATAACATGTTCGTGCATGTTCCACAAATCCTTTTACTTAATAATAACAAATTGAAATGGAAAATAATAATAAATTTTGATTTTAAGATTATTTAAATATTTTCTAGCAATTTTTTTTTTAAATATTTGAAATTCATTTAAATTTCATTTAAATATTTTCTAGCAATTTTTTTTTTAAATATTTGAAATTCATTTAAATTTCATTTAAATATTTTCTAGCAATTTTTTTTTAAATATTTGAAATTCATTTAAATTTCATTTAAATATTTTCTAGCAATTTTTTTTAACTATTTGAAATTCATTTAAATATTTTCTAGCAATTTTTTTTTAAATATTTGAAATTCATTTAAATTTCATTTAAATATTTTCTAGCAATTTTTTTTTAAATATTTGAAATTCATTAAATATTTTCTAGCAATTTTTTTTTAAATATTTGAAATTCACTTAAATTTTTTCCTTGAATTTTCCTACACAAAAATTTATTTTTATATTTAATTTAAATTTTTCCTCTTAACAATTTTCACACAGTTTTTTTTTTTTTTAAATTACTTTAACGCATTTTTGTGTACAATTAAATTATTTTTGTGCGAAATTGAGACGAAAACGTTTTTTGCCACAAAAGAAAGTTATCAAATTGCAAGTTTGCCAACATAATTTTTTTTTTTTTTTTTGGTTTAATTTAAAAATCTAGGCATATGTGCTATGTGTAGAGTTTATGGCTTCACCTTCACCCACACACACACATACACATAGACAACAACAAAAAACATATACAAAGACATACATACATAGAAAGGACACCCTGCGGCGTTACGTCTCTCGTTACAGCGAAAACAATGTGTATGTGTGCCACGTGTGGCAGCAGCAGCAGCAGTAGCAGCAGCAGTAGCTAAATTGCAAAATCGATAGTATTTTAAATGTTGTTGTTTAATCAGCGTATAAAAATATATATATATACTATATATATACTATATATATAAATATACTATATATGCGATATTATATATTCATAGGAAAAATATTCTTATGCTGCTGTTTCGTTAATTGATTTGAGTGAAAAGAACAAAAAGTTTTATGCATAAATATTAATACGATGGCGGCAATCAAAATGTATGACAAGAAATTTTATGCGTAACACAAAAGGCAAATAATATACAAAATACATATTTAATATTTTTGTTGGCGGCATTTCTCTACTGTTGTGGCAAGCAGCAGCATTAGCACAAAAGACTGTTGTGGCTCCTCCCCCTTCCGCCTATAAAACAGCAGGAAACTGCTTAAATTAAATAAAATGTACGTTATGTTGCCTTGTGTTGCTTCCTTTACTTTTGTCTTTCAATTTACGTTACATTTCATTTTATGCGTAACTAGGCGGCAGCTAAAAGTAGGCAATGCCAATGTAAATTTTTGTTGTGCGGATGCGCGAAAATTAATTTTTCACTTTGGCGTCGCCAAAAAGTAGACAAACGCGTTTTTTTTTGTTGTCACGCCAACAATGAAATGATTGGGCTGCAAATGCTTTTAAAGAGTCAACATAGAGAACAGCGGCTTACATTTTATATTATTTAAGTGCCTAGCAGTCAGATATATATATATATATACTGTATATATATATTTGTAGCTAATTGTTTGTTAATAATTTCGTTTTATATTAGAAATTGCTCTAGGCAACGTTTTATGTGTAGATGTTAAGTCAGTCAAAAAAGTCTATGAGATGTTGTCTGTCGCTGCAGGAGATTTTTTTTTTTAAACGTTGCTTAACTTTAGCAAACAAGGCCACGTCAACGTTATCGCATTAGTTATGTGTATGTCTTCCTGTGTGTGTGTGTGTCAGAGCTAATTGTTCTAAAGCGCTGGAGTGTAGTTAAGCGGCTTAAACTTGTGTCAAATTACAGGCACACGCATGTAGCAGGATAATTGCACAAAGCGCTTTTTATTTTATGCCCACAAAGAGAGAGAGAGAGAGAGAGAGAGGAAGGAGAAAGCATAACAAAGAGTCTTAAATTTTCTTAATATTTATTTTATTTTTTTGTAAAAATTCTCAAAATAATTTTTACAATTTGTGAAATTTTTTACGACTAGTTTCCTCATCAGACATTGACCAACTGCCCATTGGTGGTGGACGATGACGTAATAAAAATGGAACAATATAACGTGCACAAGTAGCAGCATTTACTAAATGCACATGATGTGTACCTTCAACTTCATAATATTCAAATTGTGGATTCTGTTTACGTAGTATTGATATAACTTCCTCAGATTCTTCATTGATAAAGAATGAATCGCTTGCCTTGATAATCAAATATGGTTTATTTTTAATGCGATTTGCCAAAGCAGCAGCAAGTCCTGGTGTCATATGTAAAAGTGCATAAAATTTCACACGACCATCTCTTGAGAAATAATATTTATCCGGATATTGTGTTGATTTGCTAACACTACGATTTAACAAATGTTGTGCAAACTCTTTGGGTACCGAATTAAATGTACCACGACTAAGTATTGTACGCAGCTGTGACATTGTATAAGATGGTGGTTCACGGGATTCTATCTCACGGTAGCGATCCTCTTCAATAAGTACTTTCTCCAATAGTTTGCCCCATTGCATAAATCGTTCAAAACTATCGAGTGGCGGCAAACACATATCCAGAGTAATAATCATATCAACTGTATGTGGTGCTAAAGCTGTATGTAAAAATCCCATAACTCCACCCAATGAATGTGCCATCAATGAGACTTTAGTCCAATTGTATGCTTTCATAACTCTGCCAATGATTAGCACCCAATCTTCACCACTATAACGCATACCCAATGGCAATTGTGATGTTAAACCATGTCCATGCATCTCACAGCAAAGTATACCAAGATAATCAGGCAATAAAGGGATCAATGTATCAAATGAGCCCAAATTATCAAGCCAGCCATGTAAAGCCAATATGGGTCGCTCTCTGCGATTGCCATACCAGCGACCCGCAATATGACCATAAGGTATTGGTATGCGCACATCCTCATACTGTAGATATATAAAAGTTATATAGAATTATTGTTAGTGAAAGCTAAAGCTGAAGATTCCAACTGTATTTTATGGTTAAAAATTTAAGTGAAATTCTAAAGCTGCAGCTTGAAGTTATGTATAGATATATAAAAGTTATATAGAATCATATATAGTGAAAGCTAAAGCTGAAGATGCAAACTGTATTTTATGGCTAAAAATGTAAGTGAAATTGTAAGGCTGCAACTTGAAGTTATATCCCAAAACCGGAAAGCTGAAATGCAGACATTGTTAAGATGCCTAAAGCTGAAGCTCAAAACAGACAGCAGCTAAGGCTAGAAGCTAAGGCTAGAAGCTAATGCCTTAAACCGTAAGCTGAACACAAATTCTATAGACAAAGCTTTAACCTGCAGCTAAAAACTAAATTGAACAATTCTAAATTCTATCTAAAATCTAAGCTGCAGTTAAAGCAAAAAACTACAATTGCAACTGCAAAACAAAAAAAAAACTTACATCGTCCAATGACAAAAATCCCATGACAATAGATAAATTGAACTTTGCTCCGATTTCTTGTTTAATTATCTATTTTTCAGTAGTACTTCGATTCGTATTATCTTATTGTTGATTAATTTCGCTTCAATTAATTAATAACTGACTGATATATTAATGATATAAAGCAGTATAAAAATAAATAGACAATTGTTTACTGTCAGCTTTGACGATCGTATAATAACTGAAACTGTAATTTGATTTATGCAAAGCAAGAAAACTTTTTTTGTTAGCTTTTTTTTGTTAGCTTTTTTTTTTACTTCTTGAATTTTGATCAACTTTTTTTTTGTTATTCTTTTTTTGTTTTACAGTTTATTTTGTTTATTAAAAGCTAAATGTTGTCTCAGGTCAAGAGCAGTGAAAAAGCTTTTAATGCCAAATAACAAAAACAGCTGTAAAAAAAATTAAAAAAAAATTGTTAGAGCTTTAATTAAAATTCTTATCAATTTTTTATTATCAGTTATCATTTTATATTTTTAGCATGGAATTTGCAAACATTTTCGAATTTATTATCGTTTTATAGTTTATGTTGTAGATTTCGTTGCTTCTTAGACGCATGTGTTGTATAATGACGATGCAGAAATGGAATTATATATTTAGCTGGCAATTCAGGTTTTCCAATATGCACAAGATGTGTACCTTCAACTTTATGATATTCAAATTTTGGATTATTTTTAGCTAATATTGTTAAAATTTCATCATGATCCGAACTAATAAATGGCGAATAATTACTTTTGATAATCAAATATGGTATCTGCTTAATTCTTTTTGCCATTTCTGCTGCAAATGTTGGTGTTACAAGAAAATCAGTAAAGAATTTGACACGATCATCTCTATTGAAATAGAATTTATCTGGATATAGCTCTGATCTATTAATCATTGGTTCATATAGTAAATGACACATGTCTAACGGTAAGGATTCAAAGGTTCCTCTGCTTATCATTTCATTTAATTCATCTGTAGTATATGTTGCTGGCTCATAAATTGTTGCACTTGAATTTTGCTCTTCCACTGATACATATTTATCAATACAATTTTCCATCATTCGCAAAGAATTTGATGTTTCATATATAGGAGTTACTACATCCAAAGTTATTAGCATATCAACAGTATGCGGCGCAAGTGTTGTATAAATAAAACATAAAACGCCGCCAAGTGAATGACCCAAAAGTGATACTTTTGACCATTTCATTTCTTTTCGTACACTGCCAATAATATAAGCCCATTCGACAATACTATAGTGTATACCAGGCGGTAGCTTTGATGATCTGCCATGTCCTGGTAAATCAATGCAAAGTATACCTAGATAATCAGGCAGCAAAGGAATTAATCTATCAAATGATTCACGTGTATTTTGCCAGCCATGTACGGCAAGTATTGGACGTTCCTGACGATTACCAAACCAACGTGCAGCAATATAACCCCAAGGTACAGGAATTTGCACATCTTTATACTGCCAAAAAAAAAGAAATTTTAAGATTTGAATTATGTTGCATTTAAAATTTAAAACTTACGTCATCTAATGTTAAAGTTGCCATGTTGTAAAGAAAGTGAACTTTGATTATGCTTGACAAATGAATATACTTCGGATAATACTTAGGTTTACGTGCAACGTTTCTTGTGTCTGCATGCAGCAAGCATGAAACTTAAACTAAATTAAAAGCAAATTTGTTTAATTTATTAATAGAAAGCTTTAGCTTGGATTTACAATCAGATCTTAATTATTCAAGCTTTTTTTTTTTGGAAATTCTTATCAATTTTTTGTCACACGAAATTTGTTGCTAAACATTGGTAAAGATTAAATGTATATTAACGTTAAATGTGAAGATATCGTAATCCATTGAAAATTAATCTATAATATGCAAGAGTATACAATAGTCGTTGCTATTTTCCTTTTTGCTTATCGCCCAAAATTTGATTAGAATTTAACAATTTTTTTTTTTTTTTTTGGCAATGTCTACAATTTGTTCTTTGTTTCTTGTAGATTAGTTGGACGATGTCGTCTTAGAAATGGATTTATATATTTAGCACAAACTGTAGGCTCCACAAGATGCACATGATGTGCACCGGCGACACTATAAATTTCAAAATTTGGATTTTGTTCTTGTAACATAGAGATTGCCTTATCATTACTTAATGGTATGTGCTTCGGATTTGAACTTCTGAGCACTAGGTAAGGTGTTTGCTTAATACGTCGACACATTTCCAGAGCAGCTGCATCAGTAATTGGCAAAAAATTAAAATATTTTACACGATCATCGTGAGAGAAATAGAATTTATCTGGAAATAGTTGCGATCTTCTTATACCGCGATATAGCAAATGTTGTATTATTTCCGAAGGTGCCGAATTATGTGTAATACGTCGAAAAATATCATTTAGTTGGCTCAGTGTAAATGTTTTTGGTTCATTTAATGCCTCGAATTTAGTGCGTTCCTCTTGTTGAATATATTTTTCTATAAAAGTTTGTATGCCCATCATGTATTCCGTACCCACCAACGGAGGTAACATTCTATCCATAGAAATGACCAAATCCACAGTTTGTGGTGCAAGTGATGTATAAATAAAGCTTAAGAAACCGCCAAGTGAATGACCCATCAGTGAAACTTTGGACCAATTATATTCCTTCATTACTCGAACAATTATAAAGCACCAATCGATAATACAATAATGTATGCCTGCTGGCAGATGTGAAGATTGTCCATGCCCAGGAAGATCAATGCATAGTACACCAAGATGATCTGGTAAAAGTGGTATCAATCTATCAAATGTGCCCAAATTATCTAACCAGCCATGTAGGGCAAGTATAGGACGATCCTTGCGATTGCCATACCAGCGACCGGCAATATGTCCCCAAGGTACTGCAATGCGCACTTCCACAAACTGGATAATGTCAAAGTTCAGATCAGTTAGTCTAAACAAAGTCTATATAATTAACTTACCTTATCTAAAGAAATGTTCATGACTGTTCGACTTGAACGATCAACGATCACTGCTGTATAGAAAGCTTTGCGCTAAAATTTGACATAAAGAGCGAGCTTTTCGCTAAGAATGAAAGTGCAGAATAGAAACTTGCATCTATGATAATACATATATTTCTATATACAATTTATTATAAGCTTAATCAACAGTAATTTAAAGCTTGCAGCGACGCTTTGAGTTCCATTTAAAGAATTTCTCCAATGCTTTGCGATGTTCTTTCTTGCTTAGTGATTCGCTAGCCATGGACCAACTTCTGACAGTAGGTGGACGATGACGTAGTATAAACGGAACAATATGCTTTGCACATTCTGTTGCATTGATAAGATGTGCATGATGTGCTCCAGTTACCACTTGAAACTCAAAATTACGATTTTGATTTTTCAAAATTGAAATGACTTCGGAACTTCTTGTATTAATGTGTCGCGATTCCGAACCCTTAATAACTAGATAAGGATTATGCTTAATGCGACGTGCAATTTCAGCAGCAAGTGGAGCAGTTAATGGATAAATGAAATAATATTTAATACGACCATCTCGGGAGAAATAGAACTTGGCCGGATAAAGTTTCGATTTGGCAACATTGCGTTGAAGTAAATGTTCAGCCATTTCTGGTGTCACTGAATTCTCAGTACTCTTGGCTAAATGATTTGCCATCTGAGCATATGTATACAGTGGTGGCTCATGAAATTCACTTTGTTCCATGTGATCCTCCTCGATCATTAGTTTATCGATAAGCACTTCTATTAATGGTGTAGCATCAGGCGTTAGCATTGGTGGCAACACAATATCCAGAGTAATGATCATATCCACTAAATGCGGAGCAAATCCAGTAAAGAAATATGACAAGACGCCACCCAAAGAATGACCCATCAATGAGACCTTTGACCATTTATATTCCTTCATCACACGTGCAATAACAAAAATATATTCATGTGTGCTGTAATGCATACCCGATGGTATGCGAGAAGATTTTCCATGTCCCGGTAGATCGATACAAAGTACACCGAGATAATCAGGCAGTAGAGGAATTAGTGTATCAAATGTGCCAAGATTATCAAGCCAACCATGTATAGCTAAAATTGGACGATCTTCACGATTGCCATACCAGCGACCCGCAATATGTCCCCAAGGCACCCAAATGCGCACATCCTCGTACTGTGTGTGTGTAAAGAGAGAGAAAGAATTACATGTTGAAATAGTGTATAAACAAAAAAAAACATAATTGGCATTTTACGCTTTGTTTCTCTCTTTCTCTCAGCGTGTCGCTTTGCGTAGCAGATGTTTACTTACGTCGTTCACTGATATTGTTGCCATGGTTACCCTGAACTTTGCACAGTTTTGTTTTGCAAGTCACTTTTCTGCTACTTGTTGTTCTTAATTTTATATATGCTGTTATTATTAACTAGTATTATAATTGCTTATCGATTAATTTGTAACTATTCATTAAATAATTTTAAAATAATTTTATAAAATTAACAAGACTTTAAAACTATGCGCGATCACTAAACACACGTCTTTTCACTTGAACTGCTGCGCCGCAACTGATGAAAAACGTTTTCATGCTGTGCCGTTTATGCTAGTTGATTGAGTCAGCGAGAGTGACAGAGATAACGCGCTAGTTGACGCATACGTTCTGCTGCGCTCTCTTGATCGCAATTGTTGTTGTTGAGTATTGAGCACGCTCAATTTCTGAGTGCAAATATATTTGCATGAGTTTATTTTGCATGCAGTTTTGCTCTCTCTTTGATGCCGCTGCTTAGAATTTAAGCTCAATTGAGCTTGAGCCGTTCTCTACTCTGTTAGAAATCTGCACTGCAAACAAAATTAACATTTTGCTAATCAGCAGTAAGGGAAATTTGATTATAAGGGAATTTGTAATTTTTATCAATAATATTTATTGAACATGATTTTATTGTCATATTATTAGTTGTGTTATCTTTCAATGTTATAGTATATTTCATTAACCTAATGCAACTTAAAGTTTGTTACGCTGCTTCTTCTCTGAAACTTCGTCTTCAGCTATTGACCAACTCTTTACTGTTGGCGGACGATGACGTCTAAGAAATGGTACAATATGCTTTGCACACTCTTCAGCATTGATAAGATGCACATGATGACTACCATTTACAACATGATATTCAAAATTTGGATTTTGTTTAGCCAAAATTGTAATAATATCAGTGCTATCAGAATCTATTTCCATGGAATCAGTTGCTTTAATTATTAGATAAGGTTGTTGCTTAATCCGACTAGCAAGTGCTGCTGCATATGGCTTATTCAATGACAAGACATTATAATATTTAATGCGACCATCTCGGGCAAAATAATATTTATCGGGATAAAGTTTTGATTTGCCAACACTGCGTGTTAGCAAATGTTTAGCCATATCCTTTGGCACTGAATTTTCTGTACCTTTGGCAAGTAGTTCTTCCATCTTAGCGAATGTATAAAGTGGCGGCTCAGTGAATTCTTTTTGTTGTATATGTTCCTGTTCCAACATGCAACGTTCAATAAATGTTGGCCATACAGACATTGCCTCGGGGAACTCCAAAATTGTATGAATTATGTCTAAACCAATAATCATATCGACCAAGTGTGGTGCAAATCCAGTAAAGAAATATGACAAGGCACCGCCTAACGAATGACCCATCAGTGAAACCTTTGACCAATTGTATTCCTTCATCACACGTGCAATAACAAAAATATATTCATGTGCACTATATTGCATGCCTGCTGGCAAATGTGAAGATTTTCCATGTCCCGGTAGATCGATGCAAAGTACACCAAGATAATCAGGCAGTAAAGGAATAAGCGTATCAAATGTGCCAAGATTATCAAGCCAGCCATGTATAGCCAAAATTGGACGATCTTCACGATTGCCATACCAGCGACCTGCAATGTGTCCCCAAGGTACAGAAATACGCAACTCCTGGTACTGGAAATCGAAAATTGAATGTTTAGCCAAATGTTATTAAAATTGTTTATGTTTTACTTACATCTTTTGGTGATATTGTTGACATGGTAAAGAAATTCCGTTGGGCTTTATCGTATTAACTTGTCGTTAACAATAATCTCTGAACAATAATCTCAATCTTAACTCTGTTCGATTGCAATGTATTTATATATGAATTTTAATGATCAATAGAAAATGTTTAGTGCAAATAAAACATTCTGATCGCGCTGCTTTCATGAGACTAAAAACATGTCACTTTTGCTATAAGCTTTTATATTAGAGATAATGAGAGAGAGAGAGAGAGAGAGAGAAGAGTGCAAAGAAATTAGATAAAGTTTTAGCAGCGCTTACTTGATCATTGAAAGCTTTTGCATTGCATAGCACTCATAGCACTCAAAGAATGAGAGAGCACAAGCTCAACAATTTGCTTGCAGTGAGCGAGACAGCTAGAGCTATTGTATTTCATTTGTTTTGTGCACTCAGCTGTGAACAGGACGCTCAATTGTCTTGTCTTTGAGTGAAAGACACAGAGAGTGTGCAAGGAAGAGCAACGACTCGTCTCTTCTCTTTCACAACGACGCTGTCAAAGTCCATAAACTGTTGAGCGTTACTGCTGGGTATATGCTGTGAGATTAGCACGTGACTTTCGTAACGTATTTTCCACTTGGCTTCACGTTTACCTTATCCTGCGTTTACACTTTAACTTTAACTGTCCTGCCAAAAACTGTACGCCAACACGTAGCCAATACTATGTAACTTTTGGTATCTAGAGTCACATAAACTTTCAATGACGATGATGAAGCTGAAAAGTTTGATTTTAAGAAATTTATTTATTGTGGAAAATAGTTAAATTATTTATTTGAAATATAAACAAAAATTTAAATATTTTTAATAAATTTAAATTATAAAATGAAAAGCCAGAGTATGTGTAGGGGAGAGAGACAGAGAAACGTGAAACTAACTGTCTTTGTCGCTTTCCACACCTTAAGCCTAACGCTTAGTTGTTGAGTGACGCCTCTGGCAGACAAATGCCACGCCCACATTTGCACGCATTATGCATTATGCTAGAAATTTCCTGTATGCAAGTTGCAGGCGCATTTTGTGTCTTATGATTTATATTTAATTTGTGTTTGTCGAGTCATTTATCATATCTGTCAGTCGTAGTAGTTGTAGTAGTAGTAAAAGCCAGCAACCCCCCATCCCCCATTCCCCAGCCCTACCACTTTGAAGACTACTATTCAAATAGTCTTGAGCATATAAATTCCTTTAACACTGTTCACCGCTTGCTCTGGCCGCAACTCATTCGAAAAGTGAAAGTGCCATTTCACTGGCAATGAGACAAGACGCCCCACAGAAGGCAAGGCAAAATTTTAAGTGCTACTGCGCGTCTATTTGACTCTCTACAGATATATGTATGTTTGTATAGCTAACATACATAGACACACACAGACACACACACATATATATATATATATAAAATCATATGTATACTTTGTTCTGTCTCGCTTGCTCTTTCTTTTGCTGTCTCTGGCCTTGAATCCATAATTTGCCTGTCAACGGCAGCATCCCGAAAATTTGCGCACATAATTGAGTTCAAGCATTTGGAAGCCAATTATGATTTCACATTTTCCACGACGTTGTGTGCCATGATGACGCTTTCTCTACACACTTACCTCCCTTCTCCAGCCACCTGCCATGACTACCCTTACCTACCTACTGCTACTTGAGTTTTGCTTTTGGCGTTCGCCTTTTCACAACTCAATCAGATGATGTCGCTTGCTTCTTCGTTCGCAAGTCCTTGTATGCCCCTTGTGCTTTTTCGGGCCTGTTTTTTGGCCGTTTTTTTTTTGTTTCTTTCTCCCTTTTCATTCGCTGCTTCGTGTCCTTTAATTGCTTCAGCCACTTAACATATGCAAATTAATTTTCATTTCATTTTCTTCTTTTTTTTCACTCTCATTCTTTCTCACATTTTCGCATTTTTCTCTTGTTTTTTTCTGCTTCATTATTGAATGTGTTCTACTTTTCGCTTGAGCTTTTTTGTGGTTAACACTTTTTATTCTCAGTTGCCCTGCTGTATGTGTCCTGTGTGTGTGTGTGTGTGTGTGTGTGTGTTCTCTATCTACAGTTTGTTTGTCCTTTTCTTTTGACACCTTAAGTGCCATTGCCCGCATGTCCCCGTGTGTGTCCTGAATCGTTGACAGTTGTTTGATAAATATTTATGATAGTCCTGTGACAATGGCAGAAAAGGGTTAACGGTTAAGGGTTAACATTCAACATTCAACATTCACCTGTACATTGAACACACACAGACACATTGAACGAGACTAACGGTACTTGGCCATTTCCTAGCACGTTTATTTTTCATTTTGCCAGCAACTTTCAAGTAAGATAAACAATGTTCACTTCTTCAGCTCTATGCTGCTTTATATCCACTGTGCGAAAAAAAATTTGATTGTAAAACAACAATTGAAAATAATATGAAACTTATGACAAATTCAATGATTTTCTCACAGTGTACAAATAGTGCACTCAACATACTACGATAGAAATCGTGGCACAAAACTTGATGGGACTCACAGACTGACGCCTACAGTTGCTTGACAGCTAAGTATGTACAGTGTCACCACAGAAGGAAGACATGAGGTATGTGGCATGGTGGCATGGGGGCATGAGGCATGCCATTATTATCCTGGGCAGCAAAACCTGTGCTCAGCCCTGAGCTCATTCAACAAAGGACAACAACCGGAAGTCTCGACGCTGACGCTGATACGCACAAATAACAACAGCAGCAACAGCAACAAAAGCGTATGGGAATGAGAATGATACTGGGACAACTTTCAGCTATTATTCTTTATGTGCTTTTCCCCGGAATTTTATCCCATATATATATGTATATGTGTGTGTGTCTGTGTGTGTATTTGTGTGGGCTTTAAGAGCAACAATGGCATCCGGACGTTTTTGGTCGCTCGCATGACCCGAACAAGAGAAAAACAAACCCAGAACAGAAATTGCATTAAGAAATCATTTGGTAAAATTTTACAAGGTGTGGAAGTGTGCAAGTGTAGAGATGAAATTGTTGTACAGTTCAAATTCTATGGCAAAATGTAAAGGACTTTTTTCCCCCTTTTCCATACTCCATTCACTCCCCTTCCCAGTTACATTTGCATTTGCATTTACATTTAGATTTTGTTCATTTTTTTTTGTTGTTGCCTTGAAATGTTTTAATCTAATTTTAATGAATTATTTTCACACGAAAATTACTTAAGCTAAAAAGTTTTCGTTTTGTGGTTTTACGTTTCTTCATTTTGTAGTTTCCTTTCATTTTTTTTTTTTGCTCCCCGTTGTACAGATGCATTTAATTTTGGGTAAACACCAAATGTGACGCTGTGTGTGTGTGCATGTACGTGCATGTGTAATAGTATTTGTATTGCAATTAAACAAAAGCCAAGGAAAATTTGCATTTTTGGGTTTTGCATTTCTAATTTACATTTGCGCATAGAGTAAACCACAATTCAGACAATCATAGTATATGTATGTTATGCATGTATGTATACCCTATAATTAGGCAGCTGAACAGGTAGCACAGACATGTTATGTTATATATATATATTTCTATTTGCCATAGCGTATATTTTATTCTACTGCAATTTCAGTTTCATGCTAATGCTTATTGTTTGTCGTTTCATGGCGTACATTAAGCATTTTCTATACTCAAATTTACTCAAACAGTGCTTATAAAATATTTACGCACACATGTCTCTCTCATACCAGCAAGTACATATATATATATATACATATATATGTATAATAAAGTCAGATAAGAGATTTAATTATTGCTTCTACTACTCACAATCAATATGCGAAATTAACTACGCAGCAGCAAACAGAGCGAAACGTTTTTATTGTTAGCGCATAAAAGAATGCAATGGAATTTGTTCGTTTTTGCGGCGCTTTCAATCAATTAACTTGCCTTCATATTAAATGCTTACGCTTGAAAGTATGCAATGGTTTTTTTTATTAATTTGTTTCATTTCACCAGTGCATACAAAAGTATGCAATGGTTTTTTGCTGACATATTAAGGCAATTGCATTTAAATAATAATAATTCACTTGTCGCACAAAAGTATGCAATGATTTTAACGCTTTGCGCTTACTGCGTATACTTAATGTATTGTACACACACACTATAGATTAATGCAACAGATTTTGGCAGCAGCTTTGCCATACATGAACGCCTCTGCGCTTGCTCGCTCGTTCATTTTTGCGCACCACAATTTTGTGGGAAAATAACTTTTAGCGCAATTAATTAGCCGCAACATTTATGTTTACAGTCGAGCGCGCATAGATTTTTGGTTTTATTCTTGTTTTGTTTACTATCCTTTTTTTTTTGTTTTTGTTTCTCATTTGTGCGTTTGCTTATTTCGTTTATTAGTCGACCAAGTACATAATTAATGTGACCAATTTATGCATTGTCATAGCGCAAAGTCATATATATATATTTGCACATTTGTCAGGCATAAATCTGTGCGAAAAGTTCTATACCAAAACATAATTCAAAATGCTCGATTTATGTTTCTCTATGTGTTTATCTATGTCTCTCTCTCTCTCTCTCTCTCTTTGTCTATTTACACGCGCAGTGAGCTATAGCAGCAGCAGTAGCAGAAGCTTTGCCAATGCGCCAAGTGTTATCTGTGTACAAACGTTTTCAAGCTTCGCTGTGTACGTTACGGATTTTGGCCACTTGAGCCGCATGCCAAACGTAATTTACGAGTGCCCACAAAACGCACTACGCTCCAAGTGTGTCGCTTGCTCGCTCGCTGATACTCTCTCTATCTCTCTCTCTCTCTCTCTTTGTCTCTATGCCAAGACAATTGCAGTAGAATTGACTCTAGGAAACATTTTGTCTGTGTGTCTGTGTGTGTGTGAATCGCAACAACGAACTCTTGCCCATAAATTTGCGTTTTTGGTTAACTCTTGTTACTGTTGTTGCTGTTGTTGTTGTTACTGTTTCTGTTTGTACTCCTGCAGTGCTCCCTTGTGTTTGCTGCCAGCTTTACGTATTTCCATTGAGAGTTACTTCAATGAAAGTGTATGTATAGCCAAGAGAGACAAAGCGAGTGAGAGAGAGAGAGAGAGAGGGAGAAAAACAAACGGATGCAACAGCATTTTTGTTTGTGTGGCCTTAAAAATTTATACGGAATTGGCTTTGGCCCCGGAAATGCAACTGAATTGAACCCGAATTGAACCAGAATTGAACTCTCATCTCTCTCTCTCTCTCTCTCACTCTCTCTCTCTCTCTCTCTCTCTATGTGTGTGTGTGTGAGAGAGTGAGAATCCTTTTGTAATTGGAAATTGTAGTTAAAAAGTTTTCTCTATATATTTGTGCGTGCTCTCTCTCTCTCTCTCTCTCTCTCTCTCTCACACACTGTGTGTAATTCAAAGTTTGATTTGCAAAACAATTTTTCGACTTGTATTTTGGCAATTTGTCTGTTTGAACTGTAATTGAACTGTAAAATTATCACAATAGTTTTTGCGACTAAAATCTACAACAATGATTAATTTCTATATGCAGCAAGTAGTAGTAGCATCAGGCAGCAACAGCAGCAGCAACAGCAGTAGCAAGAGCAGCAACAGCAGCAGCAGGCAGCAACAGTAACAGACAGCAGGCAGCAGCAAATATGTTTCTTTTGTTAATCATTTTTGTGGTATAAACTTTTACATTTAATTAAAAGTAAATTGCAGTGTTGGCAGCATCAACGAAATTTGCATTGAAATCCAATTAAACTTTTGTTTTTTTTTTTTTTCCTTCAACGTTTAACATAAGCAAATAAATCATACGCACTGTTGTTGTGGCAAGTTACTAAGAAAACTGAAGAGTAAAAAAGCAGCAAAAGGCAATCAAGATAAATATCACATACAGTATGTCAGAGAGATGCTTGACGTGTGCACATTAGTTGCTCAAACCAGATAAAGCAGAGAGAGAGAGAGAGAGAGAGAGAGAGCTATTTGTTGTTGTTGCTGCTTGTTGTTGTCTTTTCTTGAGTTTATTTAAGCAAACGGCAGCCAAGCGAAATTTGATTGCCATTTGCTGAAAATTTGCGGCAAGCAAAAGACGTGCTGCCAGCCATGAGAGAGAGAGAGAGAGAGAGGAAGTGAAAGAAAAGCTAAATAAAGAATGAAAAGTTGGCACGTACAGTGACTAAAAAGGCATACGTACACCACAATCAACTTCGTTTTGCTTCACTTCCCATTTGCCACTGCTGCTGCCACTGCTGCTGCCACTGCTGCTACTGCCACTGCTGCTGCTGCTGCTGCCACTGCTGCTGCTGTCTGTCATTTGCATTCGCTCCTGTTTTGCCTTTTGTTTATTTGCACTTGCATTTCGCCTTCGTATTTATTTCATTTTATCCTTCTCTCTCTCCCTCTCTCTCTCTCTCTCTCCCTCTCTCTGTTTTTCTCACTCTCTCTCTCTCTTTGCAGCTCTCTTCAACAATTCTGTAGTGTTTGGCATATAATTTGCTGTAGTGCTACACTCTACAAACAAGTTTTTGATATCAATGTAAAATTTTTGTAATTTGTTTGGCAAATACTTTTGGCCAACATTCTGTGGCCATGAATTGAGCTGTGAAATTGCCACAGCAAACAAAACTAATTTCAATATAAATATAAATATATATATAGAAAACTATAAGTAGAAACTTTAAATGTAAATGCGAAACATTTTGTGGCATAAAATAACTGTTATACAACAGTTGGTCAAGCTGATCAGCAAAAAAAATTGCTAGTTAATTATAATATTTATAGGGTATGCTTAAAGTCTATACTATGCAAAGTATGTAATAAAAACTTTTAAAGCTAGCAACCAAATGGCAACTAAGGCAATAAGACTATGTGTGATGGCAAGTGTGTGTTGAAATTTGCTGCAAAAACATTCTTGAAGTCTGTTACTTGGCATTGGCCAAACAAGGAAAAGTTCCTTTACATTTTGAGTGCAGCATGTAAAAATGTTGAAAATATGCGGAATGTGAAATGTGAAAGCTAAAGTTATTCGCCTCAAGTTGATCAAACTAAGTGGCAAACGAAGCATTTTGCACGCATGCCAACAACAGCAGCAGCAAGAGCAGCAAGAGCAGCAAGAGCAACAGCAGCAACAGCAACAGCAACAGCAGCAGCAGAAGAACAGCAGCAGTGTGAGTGCTGTATGTCAGTTAACAGTGCGTGTTACACTTTTACTACTCACTTTGTGTCTCTCTTTGTCTCACTCGCTCTCTCCCTCTGTCTCTCTCTCTCACTCTCTCTTTATAGTATTTGCTGTCCTGCTGCGCGCTTGTCAAGTATTTTCTTTTCTTTTTTTTTTCAATTTGTAATTTGCGCTTAGGCGTCGCGTCGTCACTTGTGAAATTTTTTCTTTGCTGCGGCGACAGTTTAAAGTACAAGCAGCAATGAGCAGTAACTGCTGCTGCTGTTGCTGCTGCTGTTGCTGTTGCTGTTGCTGACAGTGTTGACAGACAGTTCAGACGCACGGACCAGCAACAGACAGGCAATTCGTACCGTACCGTGCCATGCCATGCCATGCCATGCCGTGTCGTACCGTGCATTGCCTTGATTTCCCTTAACTTTCTCTTGCCTCTTGCCCCTTGCCTTGTCTCGTCGCTGCTGCTGCTGTCAGACATGTGTGTGAGTGCGTTGTCCGCTTTCCTTTGGCGTCTAGACTGTTTTTTTTTTTTTTTTTGTCGTACACTTAATATAATTGCAAGCTGCCAAAAACTTGTAATTGAAATTGGCTTCGCGATATGCACAAAAATAAAAAAAAATAAAAAATAAAAAGAAAAGAGAGAAAACATATTTATGCAATGCGCCAAATGCATTCAAATTTTATGACTCAAAAACTTTTGAACAAGCTCTGTTCAATTTCAGCTACCAATATTATATGTAGAATGTAGGGAACGAGAAGATAGATAGCTGCCATTGCTTCTGCTGCTCCTTCTCCTACCAAATTCTCTATCTTGCGCTTATCGTGATGTTAAAAAAAAAAAAAAAATTTAAATTGCAACTGAAAAATGCGGCGCCAGCAAAGCTGACGCTTGTAACTGACTAAATGAGCCTCTTAGCTCAGTACTTTCTCTTTTTTTTCCCCCCCCTCTGTTTCTCTTTCTCATTTTTTGTACAGCTTCTACTGCTGTTTCTCCTTCTGTGTGCGATAAAATAAATAAAATTGACATTTTATGCAAATGTTATAAAACGAAGGCGAATGTCCCAAAAAAAAATAACAACAACAGCGACAACAACAATTGTAGGCAGGGGCCAAATAAATATGCTAAAAATGAACATTCAGTTCATTTTCAGTAAAAGAAAAAAAAAATACAAGTTGAAAATGGCAAAGCGCACGGTGTAACTAAATCAATGCGCAGCAAAGCAGAGCACAGCAAAAGATTGTCAAAAAAAATGAAGAAAGAAAGTGAAAAAATAGAAAGCAAAACATAAACATATACAGCGATAAAGTGAGACAGAGACAGAGACAGATAGAGAAAGAAAAAACACAACGAAAGATTCATAACACTTAAATAAATTTTAAAATTCATAATGCAAAATGCGCGCGAGTGAGAAAAATTGCGGAGAAAATGTTTATAGAGACGCGTTTTAAATTACATTTTCAAATCAATTTCGTGACATGAAAATTATGTTGCTTTCATTTAAATATTATTTATGTGCCGCAATTTTTGTATTTGAAATGCAGTTGATATAACAAATATATAACAGTTTATAACAGTTTATGGACAGTTGACAATATTTTATGAAAGTGAATAACAATTGAAAAACAGTGTATAACAATTTTATGTAAGTGTATAACAGTATATATGAAAGCGTATAACAGTTTTATAAAAGTGTATAACAGTTTATGACAGTTGACAACAAATGACAACATTTTATGAAGTGTATAACAATTGACATCAGTGTGTATAACAGTTTTATGAAAATGTATAACAGTTTTATAAAAGTGTATAACAGTTTATGACAGTGTATAACAGTTTATGACAGTTGACAATATTTTATGAAAGTGTATAACAATTGACATCAATGTATAACAGTTTTATGTAAGTGTATAGTAGTGGTTTCAAAGCGTATAACAGTTTTATAAAAGTGTATAACAGTTTATAAGAGTTGACAACAAATGACAACATATTATGAAGTGTATAACAATTGACATCAGTGTGTATAACAGGTTTATGAAAGTGTATACCAGTTTACAAAAGTGTATAACAGTGGACGAAGGTAAAGTATAACAGTGTATAACAGTTTATGATAGTGGACAATATTTTATGAAAGTGTATAACAATTGACATCAGTGTATAACAGTCTTATGAAAGTGTATAGCAGTGATTTGAAAGCGTATAACATTTTTATAAAAGTGTATAACAGTTTATGACAGTTGACAACAATTGACAACATATTATGAAGTGTATAACAATTGACATCAGTGTATAACAGTTTTTTTAAAGTGTATAACAATTTTATAAAAGTGTATAACAGTTTATGAGAGTTGACAACAATTGACAACATATTATGAAGTGTATAACAGTTGACATCAGTGAATATCAGTTTTATGTAAGTGTATAACAGTTTACAAAAGTGTATAACAGTGCACGAAGATAAAGTATAACAGTGTATAACAGTTTATGACAGTGGACAATATTTTATGAAAGTGTATAACTATTGACATCAGTGTATAACAGTTTACAAAAGTGTATAACAGTTTACAAGAGTGTATAACAGTTTACAAAAGTGTATAACAGTCTACGAAAATTGAGTTTTCGTCAGCGTATAACAATTAACGATTGTGTATGACAGTTGATGAAAATGTATAACAGTTGACGATAGAGTATAACACTTTAGAACAGCTTTTAAGTGAATATAACAGTTAAATAGCAGTACTATAATGATGAGTGAGTATAACACTATAATAGCTATAATCATTATGTAGCGTCACAGAGTAAAGCAATTTTTATATAAAACTGTATAACAGAAAATAATTTTATATAACAGTCTTAATAGACTTTCTAACAGTCCGCAGTATATGCCTAAGCAATATATGTATAATAGTGTAAAATGTGCAGACTTTGTTAAGTATGCCACAAGTACAGCAAAAAGTATTTGCCCTCAGGCCGTCTAACAGTAATTAATTACTTAAGGCGCAGCCAAAAAGTATGCTACACTTATTTTAATGACCTGATTGAATTGACTTTTTGCCTGTAAAGCTATAAAATAACCATTGCACGCTGCCGTTGCTCTCTGCTTCTTCTAATAAACTTTGAAAAATAAGGGGGAAAAAAAACATTTTTTGCTTTCCTTCGTCTTTCTCTCTCTCTCACACACACACACACACACAGACTTGCTCTGTCTGCGTGGGACACGCACAAACACGTCTCTAATGTACTAGAGCTTAGCACTTCAATAAAAACGAAACCCTAGACCCAAAAGCATACAGAAAATTGCTCTTAACTTGACCAAAAAGCACTTGTAGGCGACGAAAGAGAAATCACATCCATATGGCTCGATGCTTGCCAAATGTTCACTCATTTCGAACTTATTACATAATTAATAATTACATAACATACCCAAAAAAATAAAGAGAGAGTGAAAGAGAAAGAAAGTATTTTAATAACATCAGAGAGAGAGAGTGAGCTCAAGTTGTCAAGGAGGGGCAAAAGAAGGAACGAAACGGGACTCAAATCAATGTGCGAAACGTGCTAATTGCGGCAGCTGTGCAAATGTGTGCACTGCCATTTGATAGTTGCCCATCATTTTGATGTCTTTTCAAGAGCGTGAGAATGAACTGAAACACAAGAGAGAGAGAGAGAGTGAGAAGGCAGAAGCAGCCGCCACGGTCAGTTACAACCACATAGGGCTACGCCTATAGACTCACAGTCTCACAGAGTCTCAGTGCTTTTACTTTTGGCCATTGCCCAAAAAACTAATTGCCAAAAACATCACAGTTTCCAGGCAGACACCAAAAACTTTTGCATAAATGTCTCACACTAACACATATACACACACACACGCAGAGATACAATGAGCGACTATCACACACACACATACATAGACAATTTTGTGGCATACTTTCAGTTGAAACTACTTGAAAGTTTTTGCTTTTGCCATTGAAGGTTTGGGGCATTAGATAGGCTCAGGGCTAACAATGGCAAAAAAAGGCATCGGATGGAAGGTAAGGTAGGGAAGTAAGCAGAGGGTTGGGGGTTTTGGCAGATTGTGCGTCGTAAAAAATTGCCATACTCATAGCCGCCGTAACACGTAATGAGATACTTCAAAATGATGTTATTGCTTTATTTATAGCGCCACATAAAACGCTGCCAAAAACGTTGGTTTTGTGTTGCCTTCACACATCAGTAGCAATAGCAGCAGCAGTAACAGCAGCAGCAGCAGCAGCAGTAGCAGCGTTAAGCAAGCAGAGCTTTGCGCTTTTTGCAACTGGATTCGGGTCGTCACAGACTTTTTTTTTTTTTTTTTACTTGAGTTTTTGGGCCCATAACCTTTTTTTATGTAGTTTCTCGCTGTCTCACTGTCTTGTCTCTATCTCTGTCTGTCTGTCTGTCTGTCTGTCTGTCACACTTTTACAGCTGCCATTTGTTTAGCTTCATCTGTTACACACACACACTACCGCACCTGCAGTTAAAAAACACAAACACACATACGGCACATATGGAAACTGCAACATGCTCATGAATACAAGTAATTGCCAAGCAGTCAAGCCGAGACTTTGTTTAGACAGCAACAACAACAACAACAACAACAAAGAGATGAAATAATAAAAAATAGTAATAAAAATTATTTCGTTTTGTATGAAAGAAAATAGAAAAGCAGAGATAACACACTCTCACACACACACATACACACACGTGCACGTTTTTTATAGTCTATGTTTTTTTTGTTTGTACAAATTGTTGTGCCGTCATATATTGTTTAATGGCGCTCTTCAAAAAGCAAAGTAAAAGGACACAAAAGTTGCTCATATCAATTGCCTGTCAAGGTGTACGCTACTGTATTTATTTTGTAGCATACTTTTATGTGTGCCATTAAATTCTAATTAAAGCACAAAACTAAAAAAAAAAAGTGTTGCATGCTTTTAGAAGCTATTTAAAATGAAAATAAATTCAATTAAAATGCATAAAATATTTGCATATATTTTATTTTCCCCCCCAAACAGTTTTATGCATTAATTTCAAGCTTTAATTAACGTTTGCTTTATGCATTTTCTTTAATCCAATTTCCTTTTTTTTATTATTATTTTTTTTTTTTGTCGTATTTTCCATTTTGCATTTAAAGATTAATAAATAAAAGCAACTTTTTGATGCAGTTGCAATTTAAAATGCACTTTGACATGGCATAAAACGAACAAGCAAAAGCATAAGATGATGATGAAAAAAAAAATATAGCAGGCAAAAAAAAAAGAAAAAAAACTTTTGCTGCTGTTTAAAGTGCATCAATTTAATAATGCAAACAACATGCAGCAAGTAGCATTAACTCTGGCATTAAAATTTGCATAATTGCTGTGAGTCAGGCGAAAAGCGAAAGAAAAGTGTAAGGGGAAAAAAAGAGTTGTAATTGTTGTTGCAACACATGCGTGCAACATACATACAAGCGCGCACACATACACACAGAGACATAGAGCAGCGTATTTCAGCAGCACTTGGCACAATTAACGATTTTTCATGATATTTCCATGATTTTTTTTTCCATGCAAGCAATTTGCATAAATCAGTGCAAAGTATCTGTGACAACACAAAGAGAAGGCGGACGCACAATTTGACGGCGCTGCGAGAGTGCGACAGAGACAGGCAGAACAGCTGAAAAATGTTTACACATTTGCAAATGTCTGAAGGTCAGATTGAGGAACGTAAAAGCAGAAACAAGAGACACAGCGAGAAAGGTGGAGGTAGAGGTTGAAGTTGAGTCACTGGTCTAGTCTGTTGCGACATGATTTAGGCGCTTCGTTCTAGGCAACGAGCTGAGTAATTGCGCGGTGTGTATAGCGTGAAGGAGTGTAGTTCGGGTGAGAAAGTGGAAAGAGGTCCTTGCCGAGAGTCCTGAACTTGTAGCCTGGTCACGCCTGATTCTGTTGCAGGACGCAGGCTTTAATTTAATTTATGCACAACAACAACAGCAACAGCAACGACAGCAACAGCAGCAACAACAGCAACAGTAGTAACAGCAGTAACGACAGCAACAAGAGCAGGAAATGAAAGAACTCGTTGAGCGCCACTAAGTGGCCGCTTCAGCAAAAATTAAATGCAACAAACGTTCATGTTGCTGTTGCTGCTGCTGTTGATGTTGCAGCTGCATAGTTGCTGTTGAGCATTAAATTTATTGTTATGGCAAGACAATGTGTTTAGTTTTATGGCCCATAAGATGCAAAATGTTTTGTACATTAGACTGCATTCAGTTTGACTCTCTAACTCACAAAGAGTTATTTAAATGCGTAATTACAGCAGCAGTTGCAGCAGTTGCAGCAGAGCAGTACAACAAAAAATTAAAATAACCATGAACATGAACAAAAAATCTAAAGAACTGGCAGCATGTAAAGCCGCTTAGTGTTTGCTTCATTGAATTCATAAGCTGAATGCTTCAAGTAAAATCTAAAGCCAAAAGTCAAGCATGCAAAAGCGTTAAGCAAAAGGTCAAAAAGGGAAAATGCCTCGAGAATTGCAAATAAGCATAAAAAGCAATGACAGCAGGCAACAGACAACAGACAGCAGCAACAGCTACAGTAACAGTTGCAACAGCAAAAACAACAAAAACAACAGCAACAGCTGCAAGTATAACAAGAAGAGGAAGCTGCACCGCAATGGGTCGTCAAAAGTCAATTAACTGGCAACACTGGCAACAACTTCAACTAATTAGCCTCTGCTTGGCCTCAAGGGTTGTGGCCTCTTTAAACCTCTCACTATCTCTCTCTCTCTCTCTTTTTTAGTCTCTCACTTACCTACTGCTGCCATGCTTGTCTACTCTTCCGACACACTTTGCGCTGCGTGTCAACAAAAAAAAAACACGCTGCATGCTTTTAGGCGAACGCTGCATAGAAACCGGAGGCGAAAACACTTCACATTGCAACTTTTAGTAGATATGACGCGCAATTTTAGCTATTTTATAGCTATAAAAAAATTGTGAAAAATTCTTCTTTTTTTATTTATAAATTTCATATAATTCAAAATATAAATAAGACATAAAAAGCAAAGTAGTTAAAGTTTTTTTTTTTTGGTATTTAAAAATACTATAAAAAACAGCGAAAAGCTTGAGGTTTTTATGACTTTGCGCTTTTTAGAATATAAATAAAAGAAGAGTTTTAAAATGTTTTGCTTTTAATTTCATTTTAATAGATATTTTAAGCATAATTTTTAAAGAGTTTTGTTTTTTTTTTTTTGTTTATTTCTTTGCTCTGACAGTAAATTCAATATCAATTTCTCGCTTTGTCAAATTTTCCGAATTTAGAAATTCTATTTGCTTGCAAATGAAAAATTCTTTATGAAAATTGGCATTAAGTGCAAAATTGTTTTGCTGCTAAGAAATTTATAGATACGAAAACGAATATATTGTGATTTATATGTATATTTTGTGCTGTCGAATTGATTTAGCCTAAATATTAAAGTATTTAATAAATTTATGGCTCAAAAAACAAATTCATAAACAAAATTTCTAACAGACACAGAAACAATAAAATATTTGCAGCAAATGTTGTAGAGAAAGTGAGAGTGGAAGAGAGAGAGAATGAGAGAGAGAGAGAAATTGCATTTCTATTCATATAAAATTGATTTATTTTATTGCTTTTTAAATTCAACTGACTTTTGTGAATGGCAATAAACATGAATATATATTCGTATATATTCGTATCAATTGAATGCATTCACAATTATATTCATAATATTATTATTATTTTCTAAATACCTTTAGACTTTGGCATTCATTTTCTTGTGCTATGATTTTTTTTTATGTCGCAATTTTGAGCTCAACTTGAGTTTGCTTGACATTTAATTATGATGTCTCATGTTTTTTTTTTTTTTTTCTTCGTCTTTTTATCTTATCAGCTTGTCTCGCTGACGATGCTTACAACAAGCTGAGACTGAATCTTATCAACACTATGTGTATTTTTTTTTTTTTTTTTGGCCCCAAACCCTTTTGCTTGGCTGAGATATGCGCATGCATTTGAAATACACATTTCTCTAGTTACACTCGACGCGCACAGATGTCAAGAACGTTTGGATTCAATGTCTGATTCCATTTGGCAGGCAGTTCGCAGCATGTTTCAGCTGCCCGATGTGCTGGGTGAGTTTTTAAATTGGATAAACTAAAAATTGTTTCAGCATACAGCAAACAGTAACACATATAGCAAACATTTTGTATTTTCATTTTTTAACAAAAAAAAAAAAAAAAAAAACATTGTCATTCCGCTGCCGTTCTCATTTTCATTATTCAAAATCATCAGATGTTTGCATTGCTTTTACTTACATTTCTATTACAACTTTATTATTTTTCTTGTTCAATTTCATTCGATTTCAACTTTGTTTCGCTTTTAACTTAATTTTTTTTTTTCTCTTTGTACATATTACTATTTCTGTTCCAATTCCACTTTGTTTCATTTTTAATCTCATTTTGTTTTTACTTTATTTTCTTTTTGTTCATTTTATCATTTTATTTATTCATTTTATCTCTGTTGCAATTCCACTTTGTTTCTGTTTCAATTCCACATTGTTTCAGTTTTAATCTCATTCCGATTTTGTTTCTATTTTATTTTCTCTTTGTTTCAAATTCATTTTATCTCTGTTCCAATTCCACTTTGTTTCTGTTTCAATTCCATTTTGTTTCAGTTTTAATCTCATTCCGTTTTTGTTTCTATTTTATTTTCTTTTTGTTTCAAATTCATTTTATCTCTGTTCCAATTCCTCTTTGTTTCTGTTTCAATTCCACTTTGTTTCTGTTTTAATTTAATTCTGTTTTTGTTTTTACTTTATTTTCTTTTTGTTTGAAATTCATTTTATCTCTGTTCCAATTCCATTTTGTTTCAGTTTTAATCTCATTTTGTTTTTACTTTATTTTCTTTTTGTTCATTTTATCATTTTATCTCTGTTCCAATTTCACTCTGTTTCTGTTTCAATTCCACTTTGTTTCTGTTTTAATTTCATTACATTTTTGTTTCTACATTATTTTCTCTTTGTTTCAATTTAGTTTTATCTCTGTTACAATTCCACTTTGTTTCTGTTTCAATTTCAATTTGTTTCTTTTTCAATTTCACGCTTTTTCTGTTTCAACTGCAATCAATTTTTGTTCCATTTCCATTCTGTTTCTGTTTCTGGCACTAATTTCATTTAGACTCCGCTACAACTTCATTATGCTTCCTCTTATTATTGCCGCTAATCAATCAATGCCTTTGCCTTCCCCAGTCTTCTGTTGTCTCTGGGGCAGCGGCCTCTCCTTTGGCTATTATCTGAAATCAGCTTTCGTCTATGAAAATCTCTGGCCACATTGGTATGCACTGGTTGCTGGCATCATGTCGCTGGCCTTGGCCATAGGCTGGACATTGCGTAAATATGGCAAGCAATGCTATAGCTATGATCATTACTATATAATATTCTATGGCTTACTCTGCGCATTGTTGGGCAGCTGTTTTATGCTAAGCAAACAGTTGGGTAAGTTCTGACTCTTATTTCTTACAATATCAAGTCTATCTGTCTCTTTCTCTACAGTTGTTAGCTATTATTTTAGCTTCATTGGACTAAGCGTTGTCTTCATTGCCAGCTTTAGTTATGTGAGTCTGCGTAGTGAAGCGTCAGGATTACGTCCAGCACGCATTGCATTGGGAAATGCTGCACATGCCAGTGGCATAGCTGTTGGTTTTCTTATCTTTAATGAATTTGAACCACAACGTTGTGGAATCATCACATTGTCAGTGAATCTTTTGCTATTACTGTTTGTATGCATTAATGAGTTGCTGCAACATCTTAATGTGCATAACTATAAGCAATCACGAGATTTAGTCTTTAATTTATTGAACGAGGAACGTTTAGTCTTTTTGCCACGCCAAGCAATACTGGCACAATTTGTGGGACGTAGTGATTATCATTTGGTAGCAAATCGTCAGTGGTTGGTCTTAATACTCGGTGGTATAATGATGTTACTGCAACGTTGCTGCTTGTTACATTCACCATTGCATTTGCAACTGATGTGGAGTGCAACCTTAGGTTTTATGCAACATTCACAGCTCTTTACACCCTATGCACTCTATGCTGGCGGTTGTGCATTGAGCGCTGTACTATTGCTACGCTATACACCAAAATTGGTCTTTCTACTATTTGGAGTCATCCAATTAACGCTCGTTGTTGCATTGCTATGCATCTATGATGAGGAACAGCCAGAGAATTGTTATATCTTTCTCTGTCTCATCTATGGCAGTTTAGGTGTACTTTCTAGTCAATCATTGCATTGGCTACTCGAATGTTCACCATTGCTCTATACAGAACTATCACTAGCATTGGGCTTCATCATGCAACTATGCATCATGGAGTGTTGCAAATATGAAGTTGATTTGGATAATGTATGGTTGGGTCTATTAGCAAGTAGCTTAACATATCTATTGCTCACTTTAATCTCCATACTGTTAGTCATGTGGCTACAGCCACGTTCTGCTAGTTTAATAGATATACGTAATCGTCTACTTGGTATACAACGTCTCAATTTACCAGCAGCACAGACACAATTTTGGCATACAAATCATTTTCTAGCTCATAACAAGCAACCCAATGAACTGCAGTCTGTTCAGCTGGATAAGACGCGAGTTTTTCAACAATTTCCAATTAGCGCTGGTAAAGCTAACGACAAATTTTAATAACAGTAGCGCTAAGCAGTTAACGCACAGTGTAAATTCGTTTCGCAATATATATACATAGAGTAAACTTTTGCTTTACGACGCGTTCATTAGTCATCATTGTCAATTTGGTTTTACATTTCACACTTTATCTTATCACAGACACTAACAATTTCAGTTACTGGGACAAACGGAAGAAGCATTTATTTTAAACATAGATATTTTACTTTTTTTTTTTTGTCAAGCTAAAAATAAATGTGTTTCCTCAAATTGAACTAAATGAGTTTTCAACATTTTAATAAGTTAAATTTTTCACAATCTTTATTAAAGCTGAAGAATATTTTCTTACAGTCTAAATTTCAATTTTAAAATAAATTTTTATTAAAAATTTAAATATAATTTTATTTGATTGATTTAAAATTTTACTACATATTTTCTAATTATTTTTTAATTTCGATTTATTTTTCAAATTTCATTTTCAAATTTAATTTTTTTTATATATTTTTTTTTTAATATTTTTTTATATTTTTTTAAAATATTTTTTATATTTTTTTTAGTATTTTTTTTATATTTATTTATATATTTTTTTAAATATTTTTTAAAAAAATTTTTAATTTATTTTTTTTTATAAATTTTTAGTTTTTTATTTTTATTTTTAAATTAAATTTTTTGTAAATTTTTTTTTTTATATTTCATTTTCATTTTTGAATTTTATTTAATTTTCTTAATTTTTTTATTCTTGATTTTCTCACATTTTTTATTATTATTATTATTATTTACATTTTTTAAATATTTTTCTATATTTTTTTAATATTTTTTTTTTAAATATTTTTTTTATATTTTTTTTTAAATATTTTTTAAAAAATTTTAAATTTATTTTTTTTTTATAAATTTTTAGTTTTTTATTTTTAAATTCAATTTTTTTTTTGTATTTTTTTTTTGTAAAGTTCATTTTCATTTTTGAATTTTATTTAATTTTCTTAATTTTTTTATTCTTGATTTTCTCACATTTATTTTTATTATTATTATTATTTACATTTTTTTATATTTTTTTAAAATATTTTTTTTAATATTTTTTTAAAAAATATTTTTAAAAAAATTTTAAATTTATTTTTTTTTATAAATTTTTAGTTTTTTATTTTTAAATTTAATTTTTTTTTATATTTCATTTTCATTTTTGAATTTTATTTAATTTTCTTAATTTTTTTATTCTTGATTTTCTCACATTCATTTTTTATTATTATTATTTTTTTAATTTTTTAATTAATGTAATTTTTGTTTTTATTTTTTAAAATTTTATTTCTATTATTATAATTTTATTATTTTAATTTTATAAAAAATTTGTCATAAATTCGGTTTAAATTCCATAGATATAATCTCAACAGCTTCATCTACTTTTATTGACTTCGTTATCTTTTCCCATCTTTCTGTCTTATCGTTTGTGCCTTTTGGCTATAAATTTGCCTTTAAATTTTGTAAAATTTTCATTAGAAATTTCTGTTTTGAAATTTCTTTATTGCAATCGATTAAAGCTTAGCCTAAAGCTATTTAAAATGTAATTACTTGTCAAGACTTAGCTTTAAGCTCTAACTAGCTCTTATCGAGCAATCTCTGTCGTCTCTCTCGCTCTCTCTCTCTTCCAGTTACTTGCACACTTTTTGGCTTTAAAGTAGGAAAATATTGTGCGAGAGTGAGATAGAGAGAGAGAGCGTGTAGCATAAATGATTTTTATTGATTTTAAACAAATTAAATTGCGCGTTAACCGCAAAAAAAAAACTGAATTTATCATAAAGATGTTTTATCAGTGCGTCCAAAGAGTAGACTTCTCTTCTCATTCTACAATTTTTTCACCCTCTCTCTCTGCATTGCCACAAGAACCACATGAAGTAACCCCATTCTGTGCAACTCCCAACTGTTCACCCAATTTTCAATGGTTTGCCACAGCCTTTTGCCACAATTTTATTGCCAAAACATTAAACATTTATATCCGCTATCAATTTCGTTACGTCGGAAAAAGCGTAATCGCATTGCAGCCTCTGTCGTCGATTCGCTCGCCAACGCACTGACTCGCTGCTAGCGTCAGACAGATAGCAACAGAGACACAGACAGCAACCCAGCGAGAGAGAGAGAGAGAGAAAGAGAGGTACAGACAGAGCTGGCACAATTTTTCCGGCTCTCGTACCTAATTTAATTTACGTAGAAACCCGGCCGCAACGTGCTATGGCAATAAAAACGTTAAATTTGTTTATTTATTTTTTTTTTTTTTGTTGTCTTCTTCTTGTTTCTTTTGCCAAGGCGAACGACAAAAGTGCGAGTGGCATAAGGAGAGGGGAGTGGGGAGTCGTAGCAGTATGTAGGTTTTACCCATCATCATCATCGAATTCATTTCCCGATTCGATTTCAATGTTTGCTTTCTACTGCTGCTTAGCATGGCATAGCTCGAGGCGCCAACTGTAAGCGATAGTAGCAAGAGTGAGCAAGAGATAAACACAGTCACACATATACACACATACTCCACCACACACACACGCTTGCCCCTCACACAGCTCACTGCGCTGCTGCTTTTGTTTTGTGCAGCGCCATTGTTTTTAAGTGGTTGCCGCACATCCTTTTTTTTTTTTTGTTTTTTTGGCACAACAGTTGCCTTATCCTTATCCGTATAGCTATTCCCCAAACGTGTGCCGACACTGCCGCCGTTACGCTTCAATCTTCTCGCCTCGCTCAAGCATCCCTCTGCCTAATGAAGTGGCCAATGAACTGCGACCCAAAGATTAAAGCCAAATTAAATGCTCGACCTGAAGCAGCAAGCCGACAGAGTAAAACGAAAAGCAGTAGCAGCAGGACCAGCAGCAGCAACAGCAGCAGCAGATTCAACATCAGCGCCAACAGTTTTCAGGTTTTCTCCTGTTCTACAGTTGATTGATCGAAAAAAGGTGCATGGTGCTAATTTAGCCCCAAAATGAAATGAAATTCCCACGAAACAAGTTAATATGCTTGCTCTACAGTTGCTTCTCGTCTGCGGATTAAAAGGACCTTTCGAATTTCTCTACTTAAAAAGTAATTAAACCAAAAGTGGAAAACGAAAACACACAAAAAACAAAAAAATAAAAAAAATTAAATAAAAATAAAAACTTTCATTTCCACATAAAAAAAGTACAGCTGAATTTCGTAGGGAAAAAGTTTTAGTAGATTATTTGAACTTAAGCTTGTAGATTATATATTTAGAATTTATACTAATTTTAAGCGCTCCATAAGCATATAAATTTTTTTAAAATTTTTTTTAAATATTTTTTTCTAATGTTTGCTTATAGCTGCAGATAATAAAAGAGTTGCAATTTATGTAAGAAATTTAAACATTTTTTTTTATTAGTAATTATTAATATTAAATTCTAATATTTAATTTTAAAAAACGGTTTTGCTTATGTTTAAAATTGTTGCAAGTTTTGAAAGAAATTTAAACAATTTTTTTAATTAATAATTATTAATAATAAATTATAAATTTAATTTAACAAAAATTTTGCTTATGTTTAAAATTGTTGCAAGTTTTGACAGAAATTTAAACATTTTTTTTTTATTAATAATTATTAATAATAAATTATAAACTTAATTTTTAAAAAAATTTTGCTTATGTTTAAAATTGTTGCAAGTTTTGAAAGAAATTTAAACAATTTTTTTATTAATAATAAATTATAAAATTTAATTTTAAAAAATGTTTTGCCTATGTTTAAAACTGTTACAAGTTTTGAAAGAAATTTAAACAATTTTTTTTTATTATTAATAATTAATAATAATAAATTCTAATATTTAATTTATAAATTTATTTTTAGAGCTTTCTCTTCAATTTGCAAATTCAATTTTGGCTAAGTGCTGGCGTAATTGTTTATGCTCTGACATCTGTTTAGTTTAAGCTTCATTTTAGGCATATTAAATAAATCTAATTACAAAAAAAAAAATTTCTGTATATGTTCAGTTCTCTGATGCTGCTTCTTCTTCTTTTAGTGTTGCTCGCGCTGCTGCCTCATGCTCCTATGAAATTATCGTCTCTGCTTTTAGAGATGATTGCAACAGCTATAGATTGCTTTTTCTCTTTCTTCGCTTAACATTCTCAGCATCATCCACACTAACTGCAAATTTCTGCACTGCATCTGGCAAATCAGCAGCAGCAGCAGCAGCGGCAGCATCATTTTCATTTCCATTTGTATCTGGATCTATTGTCCATGCCTCCAAATGTGGCGGTCGATGATGCATAATGAATGGATTGATGACTTCAGCGACACCCTGGGCATTATTAAGATGCACATGATGTGTACCATGCACCTCATGCAATTCAAAGTGCGGATTATTCGAACGCAAGATATCGATGACCTCTTGACTTT